>VFFE01007212.1:730075-945157 GCA_008921705.1 Burhinus oedicnemus | reverse complement strand
GACAATTTGATCTTGTTCAGTATGAAGTTTAGGACAGGAATGCATTCATAAAATGTAAATTACAGCTCAGAGATGAAGAGACATTCTCTGGTCATAAATATATTGCCTTAAAACAAAATGTGACAAAGTGGAATAAAATCAAAAGACATTTCTGTCATTGGTATAAAATAGCTCTCAGATACCTGACTTACTATCTTGATTTAAGGAAACAAAATTACTTTCATCAAATTCAGCCACAATCTTTGACAAAAAAATCAACTTTTCAAGATATTTTCGATCTTGAATCTAGACCAAAGGCTGAATATAGATTGGTTTTAAGTATTATAGACGGAGAGTTTTATTAAAATGTTGGTGCAGGCTTGAAGAATTTTACATTAGTGGTATAATACTGATTTTAAACCTGCCTTTCTTAACTGTCTTAAAACATCTGGAACATATTATGTCCAATACTACCTCAAACGCAGTATCAGAATATTTTCTTTGTTGAAACAGTGGAAGACAGTTTTCTAAATGTTGATTCTGCTACAGCAAAGCTTCAGATGAAGATTATTTTCTATTATACATGTGTTTACTTTTTAAAAATTAGAGATATTAAAGCTAATCATAAATACTGCAGTTTTTGATAACAGAATCCAGCATTTGAAGGCAAATCTGTACTTCATAGAAATCTAACTGATATGCTAAGCACTTATCTAAACTATGGTTCAAAAAGAACACATTGTGAATTGTCTTCTTACTGTTTTCCCTTTTTCCAGCAGAAAAAAAGTGGTCACTTACTTCTCAGAGAAATACTACTGGCCTTAGATTTCAGAGCGATGAAAATGGCATTGCTGTCAAAATGGAATACTTCGGAAAACACAGAAAAATTCTCAGATATCAAAGTAAAATCTGTGGAGGTAAAAGGTATGGAAAGGCACATCTAGGGTTTGATGACAGGTGCCTGAGGTTTCAGGATTGTAACCTCAAGTGAAAGCACAAAAATTAAATCTAAGCTCCATATTACTCATCTAGTATCTGTGGATATAACTAGTGCTTTTAATTATGTTGAACTGTACAAGACAACTTTGGTGTTACTCTAATTTTGGCACGTGTGTCCAAATGACCAAAATATGAGCAACCAGAGATCGGTTCGAATGCATTATACATCCAAATAAGCAAAACTACTGACGTTGCTCCTGCCTGTCAATAAGAATCTTTATTTGCTCCAGAAAAGGACTCTCTTACCTTACTGATTAAAAATGAACAGAAAAGAAAAAAGTAACCCTTTATTTCCACAATAGTACTTTCAATGATATGTTCATTAATTCAGTTAAAGTTCACGGTATCCTAGAGTAAGGTCACAAAGAACTCACATGAAATTAAATGTCATCTTAATAATTGTATTTCATGAAACACACTAAGGAAAGTCATCCAAAAAAATTATGATTCTGAAGCAGCTGCAAATTCTCTGAGGATTACAGAAATTCTGAGGAAGTTCCTCGAACAAGTTTAACAGAAAATCAGAAGTTTGGATGTACAGTATAAGCCTGATTCTAATGTCAGTTGCCCAAATCTTCCTCTAATTTAATACCATGAAGTGCAATTCTTGTTTACCTCAGCCTGAGCAAGACCAGAATCACATTCTGTACCAAGTTCAGGAAGTCCCCGACTGCCTCAAGTAAAGGAAAGTTCAGAGGGAAATGGGGAGAAAAGTGTGCAGACACAGAAAACACTTTCATGTGTTCTTGCATTTGCTGATCCAGAGCTTATCAAACACCCTGCTCCCTCCATCTTACTCACTCCAGCTTTCCCAAGCTGAAAGAAGAAAAGTATTAGCTGAATAAAAGAGCAGCAAAGACAGAAGGAGAAAGAAGGAATGAGGCATGTTAGAAACCAGCTTCTTCAGCAGCCTGCAGATAACAAAAACTGTGTCTTCACTCTACAGGAACCTTCCAAGATCACTACAATAAACCAATTAATCTCACATCAGTAAACAAGAGCATTAGAGAAGTGATTTGTAGCTTGGTGATAATAGTTTAGTCGACGATCGCACTGATCTCAGGATTTGTCTCATCTGAAGGAGTCTCTCCCATCTCTGACAGTGTGCTCCCCCCCTCCAGGCATCACCTGATGTTTATCTCCCATAACGCTGCCCAAGTGATAACCACCCGTGGTGGTCATAATGGGTGCATGTAGTTATGATGGCAGCGTCCGGGCTCAATGTGGTTTCAGGGAGACAGATAACACAATAGCCAAGGGCTAACTTGAGCAATGCTGGTTCTGGGGTTGATATGCAAATATGACTCTAGGTCAATCATCTTACCCCCATAAACAGTGAACAGCCCGAGAGCCCTTTGAGGTCTCCTGACGGGCAGAAGGCTGCACACCAGGATCTCCCCTTGAGTAGGGACGTCCTCAAGGTTAATTCTCAAGGTTCAGAGATTCCTTGCCACAACAGATCCTCAGTAAGTGACTAATAGCATGCTGAACTTTGAAATCTTAGCTAAGTGGTATAAATGATTGATTGCACATATATATAATACTTTAGACAGAAACCATTGACCAAGTTTGAGACTAGGATTGGATCCAGCTGCATCTAGACTCCTCTCTGAGAAGCAGTTTAGAAAGAAAGGAGGTCCTTTCTGAAACCTTGACTCAACGGGAGGGTCTCCGTGACAGCTCTGTCTGACCCTTTCCTCTGTGCAGTAAATAGCCAAGTGAGCCTGGCCATCTCAAATCTTGTTAAAACACACACTGTCGCATTTACCATCAAACTTTGTTAAATCCCTGTTTTACATCAATAAATGTATTGCTGCTTCTCTTTATGAGTGAAGTGCATCGCTCCATCTGTGACAACATCCTCAGTCTCAGCAAAAGGAAATCCTGATTTATTAGTAGGGATTGATGGGAGTAGGGCATTAGTCATTGCAGCATTTTTATTTTCCTGGATGAAAGACTCAGAAGGGAATCATTGCGAGGAACAGTAAATGTATCAGGGACAGGGAGCAAAACCTACTGCAGATCCTGGTGGAGGAAGCAGTTATGTCTAGCCGACTAGGAAGTCAAAGGAAGTACAGGCATAACGGGAGACACTGGAAGAAGGAAGATGATGAGAGAGCAGTGCAAAAGGCAAAATCAAGAAGGCAGGAGAAAGTAGTTTAATGAGAAAGAGAAGCAGCCTTTGAAGCTCATGAAGAGGACAGAAGTCTGTTGGGGACAGCCTGGGAACAGAGAGGGAGAAAAGCACAGGTGTGACACAGGAGGTACAGGGCCCACCTCCTTTAAACTGGTCTTACAAGAAAGCAAGCATGATTAGTACAAGCTTACGAATGGAAAGCAGGGACTTTAGGTCTTTAGGTTCTTAAGTATAAAATAAATCAGACTAGCAGGATGGAAGAGCACTTTTATTTGACAGCTGTGGGATGGTTCTTACCAAGCTGGTGGCATCATTAACCTGGCACCTATGGGAGTTTTTGCTGCCAGGAACAGCCAAAAGGTGGAAAAGACAGAGGAAGAAAGGGATGGCTCAGACAGTTATGTCAGTGGGGGGAGAGGAAAGCCTGAGAAGTCCTGGAAACAAACTCCTCAAAACAAATTCTTTTGCCCGCTGTGAATGCCACGTGTTCTTTAAAAATGAAGCTTATCAGTAATATACCAACTAAAATGTTAGTGCTGCACAGCACTGTGAGAGCACATCAGACGATTAGGAAAGATGTACCTGACAGCTGTTAAGAAATACTCATTAAAAGTGAGACAAAAAAGCACAACCCAAAGGTATTCTACAGGGATCGATACCGTGTTTGAAGTACATTCAGCACTTCACTGAATTAACTGAACAATTATTACGTATAAACTGTGCAGGTAAAACGAAGAGTGGTAGCATTGTAAATAGTAGTAATGACAGTACAAAAGACAGGGCAATATTCCTATTGTGATAAACAGGGGTCAGTCACACTGAATGCATTTTTTTCAGTCACAGGTGAAACTACACATAAGTAATATGAGATGCTGAATATGTACTGAAAAAAATGTCAAAAGTATATGCTTCTAAAACATTTTTAAATGCTTTTGAAAGAAGAAATATAACTGGGATTACTGAGTAACAACAGGGAAGTGATTTTCACTTCTCCTTATGGCATGATAAGACCAACACAAGCATAATGAGTAGCAATGGGGGTTCATGCTACACAAAAACATTACTGAGAAATTACAAAGGGTGCAGAAAAGTATTCAAAGGCTAGAGAAAATGCCTTCCTGTGGGAGATATAAAGAATTCAATCACTACAGTTTATGCAAAAGAAAGTTAATGACAGTGGCTTCACACTGTCCTAGAGAGAAAATTTCTGTTATTAAGGCACTTGGTGAGCTATAAGAGAAAAGAAAGGCAAAAACCAATGTCTGGAAGCTAAAATCAGACAAATCCAATATGAAAACGCACACGGTTTTAATACTGATTAATGAGTGGAAAAACAATTAACAGAAGAAGTGATAGATTTTCTTTCTCTCTTGATTCCTTCCCATTAAAACTGTCTTTCTAGAAGTTAAACTGTAGCCACATCAGTTAATGGGCACAGGAAAAGCATAGCTGGAGATCAGCTGCATGACTGTTTACTGATCCTTCTAGACTTTGACATTCTAAGTCCCTGAATGCATCTGAAATTTGGGACATTAGCAGAACACTCTTAGAGGGCATTCACTAGTCCTTGCTTCACTGGTCTTTGGGGGAGGGTGATGAGAGGGGGGAGTAATTTATCCCAACAGACAAGGAACCTTTCTCGGTGAACTTCTGCTGCCTGTTTGTATGTCAAATGGCAGCAAGCTGTAATGCTCTTGTGCTTGACAAGAAGATAAGATCCACTTTGAAAATAATGACAGTTTGGGGAAGGTTATTCTTTGTAAGTAGGTGACCACTGCATTAGATGCAGAGTTCACTGCATGACTTGGCAGTGGAGAGAGAAGCCCATTTCTTACTGACTTGTACTTCACATCGCTGCAACAGAAGTAGAAGTTGTCCCTACATACCTTTCTTCTAGAGTTAGCCCAGACTGGAGTGTCCTTTAGTTTGCCCAAAGGTATGGAATGCATGAATTGTAGAAAGTATGTATTCTTTTGAGTAACGTGCCTATCTGACATGACCCAACTCCAGGTTCTTGTCCCTCAGGAGATCTAACACACAGGCAGCTAGAGGATAATTAAGGACAACAGTTGCTTTAATTATGAATGCCCTTGCTTTTATCCATCTTAGAAAAGCAGGTTTAATAAGCTGTCAAGGGTTTGTTAAGAAGTGTCTCTCAATGTCAATTGTCCACAGATATTTGTTGTTACAACCTCTAATCATATAGCTGTAGCTTTCCCATACAGAAAGTAGATAACGAAGTTTTGTCTCTTTTGTTCTGTATATGGTTTATCAAAGCGACAATTGTCATCCAGCTTGGGCTTACTTGGGATATAAGATGTTCTGGGCCTGTTTCTCAGGATAAGCTTCCTTTGAGAAGAACAGATAGGTGAATGATGGTTTTGCCACCATTTTTCTTCATATTATTTGTAAAGGTAGCTGCAGCCATTTCTGCTGTCAGAAAGAGCGGAATACATAAAGGTTTCAAAAACATTTTGTTTACTAATCATGGTACTGGTTGTGCACTATAGAAGTACGGATGAACGTTTTCAAAGGAAGAAAAAAGAAACTTTCCTTGCAGAATTAGTAAAAGGCAGCACCTGCCCTTATAATGGACTTCATGGGTTTGAAATGTTGATTTTTGACAATGTACTTAATCCAAAATGGTAAAAATGAAGCATGTTAACAGCTGCTGCATATTTTATAACTGATTTAATTGACTATGCCATTTGAGACATGAATGACATTTTAGCTGACAAAGTTCACGATAAATTCAGCTGCTGGCAGTGTAATTATCCCTAGTCATTTATTCATCTGTATATTTCCAAGCGAAAAGATTTCTGTGTTTTTGCAGATGTGTTAGTTAACTGTGTCTCTTTCTTACAGGATGATACCTATGTTTCTTTTTGTCCATTTATTTGTTTTATTTCAGATAAAAAAATGATTGAACTTTGTATACTAGGAAGATTACATTCTTCCTCGAATGAGAGGTACAGTACTAAAGAGTGGAAACTGGAGCAACTACCTTTTACAAATAATTCAGTGATATCCAAGGAGTAAAGGAGAAAGTTGAGTATTATCTGTCAGGGTTTCTCAACAAAACAACATGAAATCTCTGGCATAATCAGAGAAAAATAGGTCAATTTGAATTTCAGCAGATAGTTTTAAATATGAATTTGCGTTTTTGCATGAAAATAAAACATAGGCTTGTAAATGCTTGTCTGCATGGAATAGCTAGTGCAGCGTAATTACACTGCAGTGATTTCTGCACATTAACTCCATGGCTGGAAAACCTCACTCTGTGCTGAGGGACCCTATACTGAGTCCCCCTCTAGATAAAGTTACCTCCTTTCTGTAAGTGTAGAGGAGCCTCACGAGATTAACCTTGCTAGACTAAAACTAACCTTTGTGAATTTAATCTACAAGTGCTTGTGTGCTGTAATTTAGTAGCTGCCCAGGAAGAAAGTGGTGCTATAAATTACTTCCCTCATTTACTGTGGATTAACTGGTCTGTGAAGACAAACTGTAAGTCACCTGGGTACCTTTGAAATTTATACTCACATTTTTAGCTTCACAGAGCAACCACTTTCTTGTCATACTCAGACATAACAATCAAAGTCTTGACCTTGAGCAGGATCTAGGAAGCAGCAGTTACTCAAGATCAATCTTTAGAAATACTCAAAGGCAGAAAATCATGTTTTGGAGCAGTTTACTTTCTAAGAACCCCCTGTAGATTCCTGGTTGATTTCTAGTGCTAGCTACAGAGGCACTAATCACAAAAAGACACCTAATCATTCATGGCACACATTTACAACACTAGACAATACTGCATTTTGTGAGGCATTTTTACTGGTCAACTGAATTTAATGTGAATTAAGTCAGCAGGGATCCTGGGTTCACATATACGTTGTTTCTATTCTGATACTGTCCTGGTTTCAGCCAGGAAATAGTTAATTTTCTTTCTAGTGATTGCTGTGAAAGGAATGTCAATAATGCATATTGTTTTAGCTGTTACTAAGTGATGTTCATAACTTTTCAGGGACTCTTTTCAGCTTCCATAAAAGCTGAGAAGGAACACAGACAGAACAATGGAATGGCCAATAGAATATTCCATACCATAGATATCATGCTCCGGGGTTGGCCGGGAGAAGGTGGGGTATAAATCCATGGTCTCTGCTCCGGGAGGTACCAGTTCACCAGGTGGTGAGAGTGACTTGTGTCATTACTATTATTGTTGTTGTTGTCATTGTTGTTGTTATTTTCCTTTTTTGTCATTGTTCTATTAAACTGTCTTTATCTAAGCCCACGAGTTTTTTCTTTCCCTTCCCCCTCCTTTTCTCCCTCTTCTCCCTGCCCTTCTGAGGGGCGGGGCAATGCATATGAGCAAAGAGGACTTTCCGGGAATAGGGAAAGCAGACATCTAATAGACACTTGAAGCACCTGATGTTAATTTCCAGGATATCCTTCAACTAGAAAAAATAAAGTAACAATATTGTTTTCTATTTTTGGTTTTGCCTTTCCCTGATATAGGTAAATAGCAGTACTGCCAGCTGAAGATGTGATCTTGAAATTTTTTTCTCTGGAAGAGTGCAGAATATTTGGCAAATTCTATCAGAACTTTTCAAACATGTTGTGTGATGGGTTTTTAATCTTAGCCTAGAGATCTATACATCTTATTTGAATTACTACTTATTTTTAGAAATTTTTATTAGCAAGAAATTATGTGTGCAATCAGATGGGTTAGCAAAATCAATAAATGTCAGCATTTCATTTTTAATACTGTTTTAACTGTTTTAACATTGCCTTCCAGACCAAGGAAAGAATGAATGTAATTCTAATTCATTATACATAAGGCCTCTGGTCTAAATACAGAATTTTCTTTGAGAAGAGCAAGGATACTTTGTTTGAATTATAATAACTGTTATTCAGGCTAATGTATACATCACAGATTTGTTATGTTGTAATTCTAAGTGGACTAGCCTTATAAAAACTTTCCGTGAAATCTGATCATTTGTAAAGAGATGGAGGAGAGAGAAGACAGAAGAAAATAAGATGACCCACTCATCATGGTTTTTATGTGGCAGGTGGTTTAATTCTGTCAAACTTATAGGTCCAGGTCTGATGTTTAGAAAACTTCATAAGCCTAGAGATATCCCTGCTGACTTCTGAATTAACATGTGTAAGATAAAAGCAAATGCAATTCTTAAACCATTACCATAGCAACATTATTAATGTTATGTTAGTTAAGACTGCAGCAATGTTTCTATTTTTAAAAAAACAACAGTGCTTCCTCTTCTTTAGTCGTTCATGTAAAATGGGAAGTATATTGAAATATTTACTTCATGTCTGCCTCACAACGAGAGCTTATCATCTCAAGTAATGTTCCATCACCACTGAAATGGTATAAAATCTTTGGTGACTGATGCATTGTATTAAAAATTTAACATCTTAAAATAACAGATCTAAATATTTTAGTTACAACTGATCCACAAATAATACTGAAAATTCCAATAATTTTTCTCATTTGAAGGGTAAAGCCAATATAGTTTCCACCCATTTTAGCAGCTGCTACGTAAGGATACCTTTATGTACATATGCATACTGAATTTGCTAGGCAAAATTTTCAGTACTATTTGCCACAAATTACTTCAGCTTGTAATTTATATACCTCAATATTTGCTGCCTTCACAGCAATAGGACTCACAAGACAGCATTTCTGATTACTGTTTGCAGTTAATCAAAAGTAACCAATATAATCCTATTTCTGTATACACTGTACGTAGTGATGCATGACAGTTACATTTTCTCTTTATTCTAGATTATCAGAAATTTTTTGCAGTTTACCTAGATGTCTCCTACTATTGCTACCTCTTTCTTTTCCTGGGAGATTAAACCCTAAAATATAAATGTATATTTTTTAATCATGAAAAGAGTAAGAGATGAAAAGTACTACTCGGGAGATTGTTGAATGAAAACAAGACTTATATGGTCTTCTGAATCCTTCATCCTTTCAATATTACGTCAACATTTTAATGGGTGAAAAATGAATTTACATTAGCATTATATGCTAAAGGGTAATTAGGCAGCTACTTGGGAGTAGAAATGCACATAAAACCTACAGTGAACGAGAATCACAGTTCTCCCTGATGCTCTCATTTGCACAGCGCTTGGATAACTTTCCTTTGCCTTTCCAGACACCTGCGATGGAAACTGCAGTGGGAGAAGTAAGTTCCCATAAAGCTGCTGTGTCAGCCAGAATGATTGGCACTTTATGTGCTCTGCCTTTCTCCTTGCACGTACCTGCTTCATCCTGGAAGGCATTCTGGGCTGCAAGAGGATGGGAAACAAGTTATTACTTGTAATCAGCCCAGAATCCTCAGCAAAAAAAGAACATTGAATTTTTTGCCTTCAGCCAGCTTTAAACTTTCTTTTTTCTTTTTCTTTCACTGCTGTGTGTCTTCAGGAAGGGACAAGCATTTTTCGAGGCCTTACATAAAATAAAGTACTTTCTATTCCCAACAGTAATAAATGCCCATTCTGAACCAATTTATTGTAGTCAGCCTGAAATGAATAGCTTTCTCTTACTGCCAAAATCTTCATTTCTGAAATCAACTCCATACTCTCAATAAGAGATCTTTTTGCTGTAGTGAGGCGTTGATCTGCATGCTCTCATTTGAAATGACATTACTTCTAAATGTGTCCAAATTTTCACAATTTGGAAAAACACCCAAAAGTGAATTTTTTACTTGTTGCTTTGAGATAACCAGATGTCATACTGATAGAAGGTTGCTAATCCAGAATAATTGGGTTTCTGTGAATACAAGGTACCAGCAAGGATGAATTGTAGCGGGAAGGGTAAAACTCATCATTAGATAGCAAGGGACTGTCTAATTGAAATTTGCAAAGTGAAGAATGAATCACGCTCTATGTCCTGGAATGCTGTGAAGCTTTCAAAGGAAAAAAAGCCTGCTTCTTTCAGAATGTTATCCAGGCTGCTTATGTGACCTAGCAGGCCATCTCTGAGTCAGAGAGCATTCAGTATGCACTGCCCTTCTGAAAAGGAAATTTGTCTTTTAAACTCTCAATGGCTGCATATGGAAGAGGTGGTATCTGGTTGTCACATAAAATGGAGGTTTTGGTTCTTTAATAATAATGAAAAGACAACTTCCCTCACCAGTTCTTTTTCCAGAGATGTTCCTGAGCTGATATATAACAGAAAGCAGTTCTGTATTTTTAGCCTTATACATTTGATTTAGACGTGCTCCTCATTACCAATAAGCCACAAACATTGCATGACACTGACTCAGTTCACAGTCCTATAATTTACCTGAAGTACTAAATTATTAATAATTGCTCCTCAATTGTAATTAGGAACTTGAGAGCTGTTGGATTAGCATTTCTAGTCTGATGGCCTATTTTCTTCTTCCTTTCAGAAGTGCAAGTGTCTCTGTAGGTAGGTAATGACGCATAGAGTCACTCGGCATCCTTATAGGGATACTGAGGCAATGTTCCTCGGGCTTCTGTTATCCTAGTATTTTTTACAGTTTTCTTATCCCAGAAAGCCTTCTTGCAACAGGATTAACCTCTTTACAGAGGAATGACTGTCCTGGGCCAGAACAAATGTCCGTCTGCTGAACATGCCTCATCCCCAGTGGTGGGCAAGAGCAGATGCTGAGGGAAGAAGACAAGAACAGGGCAACTGGGCAGCAATGCTTTCCCAGAAGACTCTCCCAGTCTCTGATATTTTACAGCTCCAGGACTTATTCTGCCAAAAGTGATATGCTTGTATTTAATAGTCCTTGGGGATTCCACTGATTTGCCTAATGGCTTTTTGAACTCATGTAAGCTTTGAACAATCACAGCATGCCGTGTCATGGAGCTCCATAGCTCAACTATCTACCATGGACAGATGCGCTTCCTTTAGTTTCTTTTGCATAAGCCTATCAATAGTTTCATCTGTCCCTTTGCTCTTGTACTGGAAGAAATAGAGGACTGCATCTTTTCCAAGATGTTTATGTTTTCACAGATTGTTACCATGTTTGCTCCACTGTTTCTTTTCTAAACAGAGTCCTAGTTTCACCTGTTTCTGTAGAAAATGATTCCATATCTTTGATCATCCTTGTTACTCCTCTCTGAAGTTTTTCTAGCTTTACCACAGTCTTTTTGAGAAGGGAAGGGTGTGGGAGAAGTAGATGTTTAGAACTATGCGCATCATCCAAGATACAGTAGTACTTCAGATTTACGCGGTAGGATAAAATATTTTTGTTAAAAGCCCACAATTTCACTTCAGAATGCTAGTAGCCAGCTTACAGCCCAGTAGGTTTTAAATTTCCAGCTCATTCCCTTGCCAGCAATGAAATCTAAATTCTGTTTGCTTACTCCAGTAGAGCACTACAGCAATAAAGTCCTCCCACGTGCTTCTGGAGTCATGTGTGGAGAGGATACAATCAATACTGTTTGGTGTCTTTAGTAATACCTCCCCAAGGTTTGTGCTTCCCACTGCTCAGTCAAGAAGAAGGAATAATTGTTCCAGATGTTCACAAGTCAATGTTATCAGTGGTGTAACAGCACTGAAACCAACAGTGACCCGATAAGATAAGTTGCATTTAAAGGAAACGCTGGCTTCTCATGGGGAAAATAAAGCTTCTGCTCAGAATCTAAAGGTTTTCAGATTATTTCAGCTTTATTGCATTTTGTAAAGTGTACATGGCCCCTGATTAGCAACAGTATTTTCTGCTTAATTTAACTTGTTTTTATCACACCATCCTATCAGTTTAAAAATTCCAAGTTCTGAACTGGCGTGCCCCTAACAATGAACTGTTTTCTTATATTTTTTTATGCAAAAAAATTAGTGATGATAAATTATGTTTTCTGGGAGGTGTTACATTTCTGCTTCAAATCTTAAGTGGCCAGAAGCCGGAGCTTACACATTGAGTCACTGTCATTTCTAATGATATTCCATGTTTACAAATTATTATCTTCCTCGGATCAGCCAACAGTCACACATGAGCTCAATGAGAGCTACCAAGCTTAACAAAATAACCTTTCCTTTCTCTCCAAAATATGTTCAAAATCAAGCTGGATGAGACTGTAGGCCAAAACTACTAGTTTTAAGCACAGAAAAGGGGCACAGCTCTTCTATTATCTTATTGAACTGGCTGTTTTCACTTATTCCCCAGTGATGGCTGATAGCGTCCACAGTCTGTCATATTTTGATGAGGACAGGTCCTGGTGGTTTTTTGGGAGTTTGGATTTATTTTGGTTGGTTTGGGTTTTTTTCATTGGTTTGTGGAGTTTTTTGGGGGGGCGGGGGGGAGCTGTGGGACTGGTGTTAATTTGTTTTTAATTTGAATGGAACAAAGTTCAGAATGGCTTTCAAAATGAAGTTCCGCTGTTCCATATTCATTATCTCACAATGCTTTCCAGCTCAATTTCCTCTGTTTCAATGTAAAGATAATTTCCCCTACTGGAAGCCCAGTAAACACGTGGAAGGATATGTGGGTCACTGCATAGCCACGAACTTGGAAACGCACCCTCGGTATTACTGAGCAGGACAATTGGCAACCCTTTCAACTGCCGTCATACCTTTAAGGAACTCAGTATTTATCATTATTATCCCTGTATTATAATTAAATGTAATTCGTCATATTTGAATATTAATGTTATTTATAATACTGTGACACACTGAAGGAAGACATTTGAATAAAAATACCTCTTCTCTTACTTCGAATTATGATTTAAAAATACCGTTGTAAAGAACCATGAAGCTAAACAGCGGTACCTTATTGCATAATTTATGTCTTTCCACCAAAGATTTGGGTTGTGGACAGAAATAATTAAAATCCTACAGAAAAAAAGATGTTTTAAGAAGAAGTACTGTAACTCTGGGCAATAAGTTTCCATTAGGCTCAGTAAGTGAAAGAATCTTCTTTCCACCTTGCAGACTGTTATAAGCCATTGCTACTCAAACCCTGAGGCAGTTTCTGCTGTATAATTGAAAAAGAGAAGCCACTGGCCAAAAGCATTTCCATGGGGAGAGCTGTCGTGTGTTTTTCATCCAAAATTTTTTTCCAAACAAAGGATAATTCCATTCAATAAATTTAAATAACAGTAAGAAAATTCTGTTTCACATTACTTTTAATGAAACATATAACTTATGATTTTTTAAAAATTGAAAAACTAGAATGTTATGTTATTACAGTTTTTGTCTAAAAAATAATCCAATTTGATCAACATTACCCAATGCATAACTAACAGCAAAAGCTCAGATAAATTACTGTGCAATGTACCAACTTTAGATCATGCAAATAAAAAATTGAGACCCCAGACCTTGTTACTCAAATTTCAAAATGGAATTGTAGCTTATAGCTCTGGATGCTTCTCACCAGATGCACAAAATAATTTGAATAATTATGTCCTTTAAACCCTATGAACAGTGCACTTCGGTGCACAAGCAACACTGACACCACCACCTGGGAACAATACTCTATTTAAAATGCCACTCTTCTTACACCCCGAAGTTTTGTTTCAGGTTAATTATTGACACCAACATTTTAGCTGACAGTCTCTGTTAGGAGCATCATAACGACAAACATTTCTATGCAGTATGCTTTCCTGTAGGTTAATCTCCAGTCGTGCCCTGGTGTTATTGCGTAGGAAGTCCCAAAATCCTGAAGGGTAATTCACCAACATCCTTCCTGCCTCAGGAAGCATTGCCCAGTTTTGCATTGTTACCACTTAATCCAGTGGTAACAATTTCAGTGACCATCTCCATTCCAGGTTTCTTCTTACAGCTTTGCCTTACCAAGTGTAAAACCACATCTGAGTTCTGTTTCACATCAAGTACTCACAAAAGGAATGGACTCTTGTGGCAAGATAACCACTACCCTGTTGTATTGGCTTTGGCTGGGACAGTTAATTTTCTTCATAGTAGCTGGTATGGTGATATGTTTTGGATTTATGATCAAAACAGTGTTGATAACACACTGATGTTTTATCTGTTGCTGAGCAGTTCTTGCACAGCATGAAGGCTTTTCTATTTCTCATGCTGCCCCACCATGTAAGTAGTCTGGAGTGTGCAAGCTGGGAGGGGACACAGCCGGGACACAGCCAGGACTGCTGGCCCCAACTGACCAAAGGGATATCCCATACTGTATGACGTTGTGCTCAGCAATAAAAGCTGAGGGAAAGCAGGAGGAAGGGGGCACATTCAGAGTTATGGTTCCACAAGCAGCTTTTGCTTTGCCTGTTAAACGACCTTTATCTCAACCCAATGGTTTTCTCACTTTTACCCTTCTCATTCTCCCCCCATATTGCACTGGGGGAGTGAACAAGCAGCTGTGTGGGGCTGAGCTGCTCACTGGGGTTAAACCACAACATCTACTGTTGAAAATTATCATGTCTTTTCCTCAAGATTATAAAACTCTTTCAACAGCCAATTTTCCTGCTCAATTCTGACTTTGTGTGGGGTTGCAGTGACTTTCGAAGTCACCAATGAAGTCCTACATAGTCTACTCAGATGAAGCACCTTTCTGGTAATCATCTCCCTAATCACAAACATATGAAAGAAGAAAACTTTTGTAGTACTCTCCCCCTGGGTCCCTACTGTTCTCTTTGGAGCATAAGACCCGAAGATTGTCATTGCTGGAAACTTTTGGTGTTTAAGACGGGTAGTTAAATGCGACCTACCCTTAAAATCCCCATTAGAGAAAATAGATTGTTGAAGACAAAACAGCTCCATTGTTTTAAATTATCTCTGCAGTCTTTAAATGACAACAGAATACAGCATCTCTTTTTTCCTAAATGTGAACTTAAAAACTGAGAAATTTTTCCAGTTCTTTCAGATAATACATTAAGCTCAAGTTTATCTGAGATACATCAGGAAAAGAAAGTGAAAGATAGAAATGTACCTGGGGTAGAAGAGTAGTAGCTCTACCAAATCACCCTAGAATAAAGTGAACTGATACAGAATAAGCCACAAACTCACCTTATTTATTCCAGAAGAGTCATGATGGGAGAGAAGACTGGCTGGCTGAATGTTTCAGAAACATGCTGAACATTTACACTTCCTACCACCTTCCCCTTTCATATTCAGAGAAAGATGTAGAGAAATGGAATAATGATCATAAGTAGGACAAAGAAAAGGTGATAACAGTAAAATGAGTAGTGTTACTGCATTATAAAAGCATTCATTAGCACCTTTAATATCCATTAAAGATTTACTAATGTCAGAGATCGCACAATAAGATTATACACCTTTTTCAACTCATTTGACAAGCAACACATTAATAAGTGAACATTCAGGTCTAATGATTTGTCCATCAAAGAGTAAAATTATGTGTTATTTCATGAACTGCGCAAAAATATAGATGTATTATGAGAAAAAGTCTGTGAAATGACCCTCCTAAAATGCTTTAACTGCCCAAACGGTTACTGTGCAATTTGCTGCAAGCTAAATTCACTGAGTCATCCTTCAGCTGTCTAATAGAAGAGATAATGCACTGTACTAGGGGTTAATCTGGCTTACATGCATCTTTCTTTGCCATCTTCAAGCCATGCAAAGAAATTATAAAGGTCAAAGTTTAAAAAGTTATCTAAGATTTTTTTTTTCCCCTTAAGAAAGCAAACTAAAAAAAAATCTTAGTTGAAGATAATAGATTAAAAGTATTAAAAGATTAAAATGATGATGATAATAAAGATTAAAAAAAAAAAACACCTTTGCTCCACTTCTTACATTCTTTGAAAATTAGATAAAATATTCATCAGAGAAAGATAAGCAGAAAGCCCTCAGTAACAGTATGAGACACACATTGTAAGTGAACTGAAGTTGACAAGTCCTAACAGCTTTGTCCTGCTGAAGCTCGCCATTTAGGCTGGAAATAATCTTACTCTTCCCTTTAGAGCTGCACTGATTGTCAGTATCCCGCAAAGTATCAGCTGTTGAGCCTGAGGGCAGTGAGGAAGGGACAGCGGGGAAAGAGCGAAGGTTTTGCATTCTCTATGACTGAGCCAAGTTAGAGCTAAGGCTTGTTATTCCATGATACCAGCAAAAGTCTAAGCCCTATATTCTGCAAACTGGCAAAGCTGAAAACCTTTCTGAAAACTATTTGATTCTAATTAAATAGTAGATGGGATTAGGAATCTCTGCGTATCAGATATAGTAAATGAGGTTATATGTGGATGCGCCAGTGCTGAGAAGATCGTAAAGCAATAGCCACAATTTTTTTTGTCTTACCACAGGTTAGTTATTATTCAATGCTTGCTCATGCTTTTGCTACAGCGTTGGTCTTAGACATTATGAATTAGTCCTCCATTATTTAAAGTACTGGATCCCATCTGGATTTCAATTATTCTTTCAGTAAATAACTTTTTTTTCCTAAATTAACCTCCTCAATCTTTTAATCTACCGTAACAACAAAAATGATCATGAGATAGTCAGGAAAGAGGTATAACTTCCTTAAAATTATTAAAATGACCCACATCAAGGTCTTTTCAGATTTTTGTGAAAGGTTTTTTATGGGATACATTATGGGTTCATCTCTACATGTACTGAATCAATGAGAAGGAAAGCAAAACAGAGCCTGAAGTCACTGAGGGAAATATTGACAGCTATTCTACCAGAGCAAAGTAGACTGCCCTAAGAAAGGGAGTAATCTTTCTTCTTGAAAGAAGAAAAGTCATTAAGAACTAGCCTTCATATTCCTTGGGGCCATTTCTAAGTGTTGCTAACCACCAAGTATGGTTATTTTTTTAAAATACTGCATAACTATACTATTATCAAAGTAAGCTTCTAATTTTTTTCTAAGATCTTATTATTCTATTCATAGACAGTGAACAGTCCAGAGTAGCTATCCCTGCATACCACATCTTGATGAATGAGCAAGATATTCAGCTGCCAGTGATTAATTTCCTGCTGCTGCAGCAAGTATCAGTCAGGAGCAAACAAGGTTAGTATGTCAGACAGCACACTGGAGAAGACTATATCACCTCTACCTTGTTTTTCAGGGGAACAGAAGTTTTGATCGTTCATTGCTAGCACTGACAACCACCTTTCAGCTCTCCATATTTCCACCCATCTTCCCCAAAAAATACTTTTAAGTTTACAAAGCAATTATGAAGTCAGCATGGGATTAATTTCTTCACATAAACAGATGCAAGATGTTGTTATGCCTACCATATTGTATGCTTCTGAGAGACGAACATTGTACTGAAGCCTATCCACAGCTGAGGAGGTTTCAAAAAGGACACTTTTGCACACCTAAGGAAAGGAATATTAGGAAAAAATCCCCAAACCACAACCCAACAACAACAACAAAAAGAAATTATGAGTTTTTGAAGCATGCAGAGTGCATAACTGTCATGACACAAATAGTGGGGCTGCCATAAATTGGAAAGATGGATTGGAACAATGTTGTGCAAGTGCAGAAATAACTCCTATTTGGTGAACTTGAGTGTGGATGAAGAAAATTTGAAAGCAGAGAAATGTGACTTTGCAATAAATCTTTTGAGATCTTCGCCACTGGCTGCTAGGGAACACCTTGGACAGGTAAGGTCATGGGCAGAGATGGAGAAGAGAATGAGACATCACTCCTCAGTTGTTCAGCAATACCCTTTCATCATTTAGTTGCTCCCCCTGCTCCTTTACAAATATAAAAGTTAAGTTCTATGTGTGGAGAAATCATAGAACACACCACACCTGTTAAAAGAGATCCAGAACAGAAGTGCAAACAGAAGGTAAAGAATGCAGCAGCTCTCACAGATTAGACAACAAGAAAGTCAGTAGAGTTGTCTGTCCAGCCACCAGACAGGGCTTCCTTCTTCCTACCAAAACAGTTGATGGTGATAGCACCATGAGAAATTTCTCACATGGAAATATGCTAGACACACTTCAATTCAATGGTATGTTTTAAGGCAATTCAACATATAATAGTTTAGGATGTTGTAAGAACAAACTTTGTTTATATATGCTCAAAACAACAATGCTTTGGAGTGAACAGTTAGCTATGCACCAGAGATTTCAGTATCAGGAACAGATTTCAGGCATAGCTCTGTTCATTGGCTGTGGCCACCACAGAGCAATGGGAGTAACACATTTCCCACTGCTGGAAAAGCAGGACTATTAGACACTTTATCTTCCCTGACAGTTTCTGGCAAAGAGGAGGACTTATAAAAGCAGAAAATGTAAAAGGAGGAATCTAAAGATAATGAGACACCAAGACACCCGGCAGGAATCTAAAGGCTGTTGGAAGATTCATGAACGAACGTTAAGTAGGTTGGCATGGAGGCAGGCAAAGCAGTCTTACTCCAGCTACAGAAAAGTGAGGTGGTGAGGTGCTGATAAGGTAGTCACCATGGGTCTAAGAAGGCTTCATAGGTTAGATGAACCATAAATGTGAAAGACTGCAATGTGAAATTCCTCATCTAATTTATCCTTGACAGTGAACCAAATAATCAAAAAAAATGGTCTGTACTGATATTCAACAGTATCAATTACTTGTTTGAAGTTTTGTATACATGGTCTTCATTGAGTTGCAAAAAACTTCAGACTGTGTATGTGTAGTCCTGGATTCTGAAGAGGGAATTACTCAAAAGGTACTTAGCAAATAAAATGCCAGCCAGAAGACAACAAACATTGATGAAGTCTCATCTAACATCAGACTTCCTGCACTGAAAGGCTTCTTCTTCATAGCAAATGTTTGAGTGATTGGAGGCACTCTGCATTTTCAAAAACAGTCTTAAAGTTACGCAAGTAACAAAGTGTCATTTCACAGGCTGTAGACTACTCCTCAAATTCCCAAGGTACTATCAATACATTTCTAAATTGGCATTGGTTAGATGGTGAAACTCCAATATCAGAAGCACACTGATCTAAACCTCACTGTGGAACCTTTATTTTTTCATAGGATTCAAAGAAAGAAAATTGATGTTTTTGCAGGAAAAGTCTTACTTTGAATGAAGCAATGAAGTGTGAATTATTCAAGCTTACCTGGAAAAATGTCAACTGCAGGTATCTGGGGGAATTACTGACCCCTCCAAACAAGTCTAGGTGAAAGCAAAGCCTCAAACGTAGATACGTTTCCTATTATCTTTCTCTAGTTCACCACAAACAGTAAGTTTAGTAGGCTTCTCCATTCCAATTTCATTCTGCAGACAACTAGAATGAAAAAAATGTAACAGAAACCCCAGTTTATGAAGTTAAAGGATAAAATCTATATTTATTCATTTACTCAGATATTTAGAATTTCAAATTAGGACTCAGTCACTTAACAGGGGATTTGAATGGCAATTTCATATAGGTAAGTTGAAAAGTAGGACCATAAGAATTTTTATATTTCTTCTTTGACTTAATTTCAAGTCAGTCTATTTGTGCTTATAAATGTATTGTAGCACAGCTTCAGACAATATGGACAAATGCATCTTCACTGAAGTTAGTGGACTGTGTCCATTTACCACCAGCTGCAGATCTGGTCCATAATTCACTGTTTTGTTGAAGTGTTCTATACAATGAAGTGAGTAAATAAAATTTATACCCTTGTGCTCAAAACCGGGCTTTGGACAACCAGCAAGAATAGAACTTGTGCCAAACCATCTGCAAACCACGGGAACGCAGTTCAGGCCCTGCACATCCCTCTTCCAGAATATAAACTGGAATATTTGCCACTTTGTCTCTTAAGCTTCTCTGTAGCTAACATAGGACACATAAAAATTAAGCTTGCTCTCAGACACAGATGTGATGTACTCCATAGATATTAACAGTTGCATACTACCTTAGTGTTAGAACAATGAATGTAGGCTTAAAAATAATTGTCAGCTTCTTCCCCAAGACACCTGTTACTTGATTTTCTCCATTTCAACAGGTGACAGTGGGAAAGTTTGTCCAGACTGCAGTTAGCAGAAGGAGACTTAAATGTGTTAACATTTAAAAAAAAAAAAAAAATCATTTTTTCATCTGTATTTCAAGTTCTCAAAAGGAAAAGTAGAAATAAAAACATTTATTTCCCCACAGCTTCCTCTGCGCTCTAGTTAAAACTCCAAATTTGGACGTCATTTATACCAACAATGTGAGTGTATTACTTTTAAACATAAAGACCTGTGAAAAAACCCAAACACCTTATATGAGTGTTAAACAGTGAAATTTTATAAAGCAGTGCAAAACACACTAGCAAGCTTAGTCCTTGTGTCCTGCTTAGGTGACAATGAAGAGCCAGTTCTTTGCCAAGTTTCCAAGATGAGAACAAGGTAGGCTCACTCTTCTTGGCTTGGGTAGGCTTTTGCCTTCTCCTTAGTCTTTCTGTTCTCACTGGTGTCAATGGATCCCACATCATCTACCTTCTAGGAAGTGCCAGAAAATGTCTCTACAAGGGTCCGTACAGTGTCACTCAGCTGCAAGTTCTGAACAGTCAGTTCATTTTGGTTAGTGTATGTCATTAAGACACAGCTGTCATTCAGCTGTTCACAAGTCACAACATAACTTTGCTCATCTAAGCTCGTGTCCTCCAGGGCATCATCCCTGATTTGAACTTTAGCATTGACATGCCATGCATTGTCACTAGGATCCACTTTCAATGAGATGCCAGTCAAGATCTGTTTTTTCTCAGAGACTTTCAGGTACTTTATAGGTGAAAACAACTGAACTTAAGTTAATAAAGTCTAAAGTTTTAATAAAGTAGAGGTTGGTCTCAGTATTCTGATAGTAATGACCCAGGAGAAGAACATTTACCTGTACTGGTGAAATTCAATATTCATTCTCACAACAAAGTCATGTTTCCAGTTCTAATCAAAAGAAAATACTAGTATCCACTCCTATAAGGGTGGGTAACTGCCTGATAAGTACTTGTAACAGTAGTTATATTGCCCATCTCAATTAATTTCTCCTAAAAGATGTCAGATTGATCACTAGCTCAAGGTTCTCCTACTTGCTGTAATTAATGCTGTGCTAGCACCTCAAAATCTAATCCACAATTGGATTTCTGTCATACCTGGTTTTACACATACGAAAGACATGAAGACCAGAAAGAGCTCTTGCAGGCTCTGCAGTTCTCAGCTTAAGATTTAGGTAGTGTGTACTGGGTAAACAAACAAAGCGACTTCATGACCTATTCCCACTTCTGTTATGCCAAGTTATTTTCCCCTTCCTCCTTGCAACAGAAGCAATACAGAAAAGTCAGATTACTTTGCAAAGTTACCACCTAATGTTGCAGATTTATTTTCTCCTATTCATTTTCATAATGCGCTCAGCAGTTTTAAATGGACCAGAAACAGTATTTCTATTATTTGTCTAAGGGACTTATGTTACCACTAATGATTCTAAAAGTGAAAAGATTTAACTTCATCATTATCTTTTACAATGCATTATTGTAGAAAACATCAGTACCTACAAATGATGGCTATTCAAAGTTTACATACTGCAAGAGCTTTGAGATGACAGCTTTATTACACGCATGGTGTGCAGCTAGCATCTCTAGAACCCTTCTGCGTGATAAGCAATGTTCTGTGTTAGTATGTCCTGAATCAGTAGAAAGACACTATAGAGAAAATGGAAAGATATAGCTATATTAAATAGACAGAAGCTGGTTTTAAAGGTTTCCCAGTGGAAGAAATAGCCTATTACTTTCTCCTTCTTGTACGTAAGAATTTGGTTCATTGACTGTAATATTAGCTAGCTTTGTGACAAACGCTTTCTGCTTGGATTTACTCATTGTATTCATTTTGAGTTAAATGCTTTGATATCATTGAATTAAAAACACTATCTGTTCTGTCCTTCTCCAGTACTCAACCTTACTAAAGTTTTAAATAACTATTGGATCCCATTGGACAGACTAATTTGTTTCATATTACAAATACCAATGAAGAAACTGTACAAACTTGTTTGAAATTTTCTGGAACTCTCACAAGACGAGTTTTTCCCCTGCTATTGAGTTTTAGCAGCCAAAGTACACTGCTGAGAGAAATTAAACCTAGAAGCGGTGAGTGTTCTTCATATGTATGTGCATGTATGTGTGTGCATATATATTTACAGATTTGCATTCTTTCTCTGATCTGGAACTCTGAGCAAGGAGGAACCAGGCCAACAAATGATATAAAATGACCTATGAAGCCAGATGGATGAAGTCTAACTAAATTTATACTACAAAAAAACCTGTACAGTACAATTGTTTGTAACAGTTGTACTACTAATAATACAAGTTTGGAAAATGTTGACAATACAAAATTCACTATACTATTTTTTCCTCCAGAAACTCATAACATACAGCAAACAACTAAAATAAAAGGAAGAAAAATACAGCAGACTTATGGAAGGATGAATAGAAGAAACAGATAGACATCTGTTCTGTAAAAACTAAAAAAAGAGTAAATTCTAGAGCTGAATTGAACAGGATAGATCAGCCTGTTATCTAACAAAGCCCTGTTCCAAGATATATATACACATATGTGGGTCCCGGTTTCAGCTGGGATAGAGCTAATTTTCTTTCTAGTAGCTGCTGTGTTTTGCGTTTGGCATGAGAATGATGCTGATGATGCATATTGTTGTAGTCATTGCCAGGTGATGTTTACAGTAGTCAAGGACTTTTTCAGCTTCCCACAGAAGCTGAGAGGGAGCATACACAGAACAAGCTGGCCGAAGAAATATTCCATACCACAGACTTCATGCTCAGTGATCTGTCCTTAGGTCACAGGCAGCAGCTTCTGCCAGACCACGTGGGAAGTCCTACCACATCAAAATTGGCCACACTAGGACAGCATACAAACCTCGTACTTCTGGTGTGTCCTTGGGCAATTCCCAGCTCTTACATGTCATGACTTTCCAGTCTTCATGTAGCATATCGTTATCATACTAACCAATCTTTTCAGAAAATTTGAGTGTCTCTCAGCAATAACCAGGGGAAATATTAAATTTACTTAAACTGTAGGTCATTTCTATGGTTGATCACTGTCCATCATATACATAATCATGCACCGGAGATCAAAGACCACAGAATCGTGGGATCACTGAGGTGGGCAGGGACCTCTGGAGATCTTCTAGTCCAACCTCTTGTGCAAGCAGGGTCACACCTACAACAGGTTTCTCAGGATCATGCCCAGTCATGTTTTGGTGGATGGAGACTCCACAGCCTTTCTGGGCAACCTGTTCCAACAGTTTGACCCCCCTCATAGTAAAAACATGGTTTCTTCTGTTCAGTTGTGTTTCAGTTTGTGCCTATTGCCTCTTGCCCTTCCACTGGCTACCACTGAGAAGAGCCTGGCTCCCTCCTTTTCACATCCTCCCCTGAGGTATTTATACACATTAGATAACATTCCCCCAATCCTTCTCTTCTCCAGGCTAAACAGTTCCTTAGCTCTCTCAGCCTCTCCTCACAGCAGAGATGCTCCAGTCCCTAATGATATCAGCCATACCCCAAAGATATCATAAACCTTACAATTTCCATATTGTACAAAGTAACTGAGCCAGATTAGCTAGCTTGCTGGAATTTAGTGTAAATTGGAAATACACCAAATTTAGTTTTCTTTTGAAGAAATGCCTAGTTCATCAAAACAACATTAAGTCTTACTTTTAATATATTTAGTAGTCTTGTTTTTAATATAGGCAACGGAAAACAATAGAAAAGTATCTACTAATATTGTTATTTATATTGCAATACTGAACTAAGATTCCACATAAATATTTATGAAGCTTTTATTTGCTATTTCTTGAGAATATCTCACTAACTTACAAGTTAGCAACAAGAAAAACATATCAGTTTTGTAGATACAACACTATGTATCTGTGGACTTGTGCTTGAAAACAGTGAATATAGCTCATTAACATACCTTTCACTGAATCTACTTGCCAAGACAGCATATGTGAAAAAAATGAAGTTTAAAACAGTTTTCAAGTTAAAATTTGAATCTGTATATAACCACTTTCATACTCTGAGTATGGAATGAATATTGCCGATTTGGGATTTTTTGTTCATTTGCTTGTTTTTAACTGCCAGCTGATCTTTCTTGGTATAGACATGGCCTCTGGAGGCTCCATAGTAAATGGGACTGGCAATGACTCAAGCATGCTGAGCTTAATGTTTGTATTTAATTTGGAAAGACCAAGCTCTTTCCGAAAAATTGGAAGACTCATTTTGAGAACTTCTTTGTTCATAATCCCACATCTAAAAAGCAACTTTTGGCATTTGCCTGAAGCTTTAAGAAGTCATTGCACGTTGCCTAGAGTGAAGCAGAAAATTCAAGACAGAAGTTTTGGGGGTCTTCTAGTAGCAGAAAAGAGCCAAAATCAGCCTTAGAAATGTTTGTGTCTTATCTGTAGAACTTTAACGGTTTTATAATACCCTAAGAGTCCAGAGGCCTAAGCATATCTATGACTACATTTTTTCTAAATTCAAAGCCAATGAAACTTGTGTCTGCTGTAGATTTTAACTTAAAGGCCACCTCTGCATATAGTAAAAATGCTCTGGGGTTCGATTAAGACCTTGTTCTGTCCACCCGAGCCAGAGGAAATCTCTTTATGTGCTGCTGATTGGTGCACAGACAAGTGACTGTACCACAGAGACTATTTTGGTGTCCGCATTGAATATGCTAGTGGTAAGAGATGGAATGTGAACAATGATACAGTCATACCTGCAAGATCTATAGATTTTCCTATTTTGCTGTAGATACAGAGAATCAAAACTTGATCCCACTGACTTCATGAGGTCCAGGTGAGATGTCACCCAGAAAATCTGCTGAAAGAAGGCAAATTCTCAAATAGAGTTTTGCTCATTGAACAGCCAAAGTGTCTACTTTGAAAGATATCTGTATCAAGCACAGTGTAAGACTCTTTCATATCTTTTTGTCTGGACTTAGGTAGATCCTAATTAGATTCGCAAGTACAGGCGAAGACTTGAATGATTGCATACTGAAATTAAATACGTAAACTAAAGATAATCACAGTTCAAGATTTTTTTTTTTACAGCAGAGTTAATTTCGTCAGTTTATTTTATGCTCTTGGCAGTTACCCAATAAAGTCACATTTTCTAGAGAAGAGTTGAACCTTTAATTTTATTGAGTTTTCTTTGCCTTCTCATAAAATTATAAAAGGATTAGCAGCTTCTTCGGGTAAATTAACACCCACGTGTCCCAGTTCTACAGCGCATCAATAATCAGATCTAGCCAGCACACTCTAAAAACTGAAACAGAGGGTGCATCTCTACTAACATTTTAGACAAGCTGAGGGCTGCACTTTGGAACAAATCTTGTGCTTACCACCACCTACTGCGCTTCGGTTGGCATTGTGGAGCGGCCTGAAAGTGCTCTCACTACACTTCTTTTGTGTAAAACTAAACTGGGAAATAGAGTTCAGGAGCATACCAGACTAGAGCTGTTTCACATCACCCTTAAGATGGTTATAATACAGCTGACAGGTCCTCAGGGCCAACTGTTTCTCTGTAGAGACCACTTCTATTAAGCTACACTGCTTGCTAACGGAGACATAGGCTTAAAGAACCTGTCTTTTCCCCTATATATATTATTTTATTCCAGGGAGACAGCTCTTACTCTCATCCCTTCTTTGAATTGAGCTGTCACCTGTTCTGCCTGATATTAAGAAATACAGCTGCTATTAAAGCACTTTTCAGAGCCAAGTAAAAGTGTTTCTGATACTATGATAGCTTGTAAAAATCTGCAGACAAAAATACCTCTGGTGCAGATGCTTGGCTAGCTGGCTTTTGCAACTGTTTATGTGTTATATTAATAATTACAAATTTAGGCAAAGATGCATCAAAAATTTTTGCAAGCTGAATTCTAATCATTTGCTGTTAGATACAAAACTATTCTGTTCCACTTTAGTGTTTCATCTCAGAGTACCATATTTTTCAACTTAACATCAAAAAGGTAAATTAGAAATATCTACCTTCAGCATGGAATATGTTTTCACTCAGCAAAATTTTTAAAAAAATCTTAAAGGGAAAAATACTAATGTCTTTTCTTTGCACTCATGGTGGAAAGCAATTTTGTCATTTTCTTTCCTGTACAACTTCTTGATATGAATAAGTATATAGACACACTTATTTAAAAAAATCATGTTCACTGTCCATTTAATTTTTACAGTATTCTGGACCATACCTAAGCCATAGTCTAATGAAATTTAAATACTGGATCTATCATGATCAAATTAATTATTGCAATCAGCATGGGTGTTTTACCTCTCTAGGGACAGCTGCTTTCTGGCAAAGCAGGTAAGCAATATTGACATGCGTTGTTTTTCCCCTCATAATGAATAGAACAAGGTAGTATATGTTTTTACCTAGAGTAACTCCTGTCATGGTTGCTTATGGGAAAAATATTGATTGTTTGAGAAAGAACCACATTTCTAGAGTGGAGTAAGTGTAAACTACTAAGTGGCTGCTATAATTTTTTTTCAAGGGAAAGTGTGCAGCTTCTATATCAGAACTGAAAAGTAAACTATAGCTCTGTGAAGATTAGCTCTAACATGAAGAATCTGAATGAACCTTTTATCTTAGGGTTCAAATCCCCGCTGCAGAGGTTCATAAAGAAAAGGTCATTTTGTATTCACAGGCCTCATATCTTTCAGCAAGAGAAGAACATCCTCAAGTATTATGAAGAAAAATTTGCATTTGCTTTTATAAAGAGGTTTTGCTTTATCTGTGATTTCCATTCTTTTCAAGACAACACCTCTTAAAGATATCTTGTGAATGCATAATGTTTAAATATAAATCCTTGTGAAGGGAGAGGATAAGGATGAAAAGGTGCTTCATGTTTTGTACATAATGACAATCCATGTTCTTGCCACAATAACCTGAACAATACAGTTCAGTGTCTCTGCAGGTACCACACAGCAAGAATTCAGAAATTCTTGATTTCTCCCCATAGAAGGATAAAAAGATGTCCAATTTATTATTTGCAAGTCTCCCTTCCTTTATAAGCCTTGAAGAGGGGACAGTAGGAAACAATTCCTCCATTCCCTGTTTTTGTTCTGCGTAAAAATGAATCATGGTTGTGCTTTACTTAAACATTACCACACTGCAAACAATTACCATACTGCTCACAAGTTAAATAGGCCTAAACACAACTGTAACTTTAATTTGATACTTGTCATGCTTTGAGGCCTGTTCCTTAGAAGTTCTGATCTGTTTACCCCCAACTTCAGATTTCTACTGATTTCCAATGGCCAGGACATCACTCCAGTTCTTTTCCTTACTTTATTATCTAAACAATGTCATGTAAATAACCTGGGAGAACTCCTATTCCAAACCTCACAATAAAAAGACAATGAATGTCTGGCTCCATATGTTGTTTTCAGATACTTAATTCTTTTAGTTGTTTTCATGTTTAATCTTTGCTTTTTCCTGTTATTGTAAAATATTATTCAAAATATTATAAAAGTTGCCAGTAATGAAGACAGGTGTGCTTTTTCATCAGGGTGGACACAAAGGGTAGAAAAAACCAAGTTCCACACTTTTCTCAATATGCTTCTCAATAGTAAGAAGCATAGAAAAACGTAGAACATCTCCTCCATACCTGCAGCTCCCCAGAAATGACCGTAATCTGCTCTCTGCCGCACATTCTACTTATCTTAATGAGATGCTACCTTATTCCTGCCAAAGGCCATGAAAAAGGATGTCGAAATGTCATCCCTCATAAGCTCCAGGCAGTGAAACTGAAATGGAGTACGAGTTTTAGGAAAGCCACTTTTGCTGACTGTTATTAGATCTATCTCCATTTAAATGAGTTGTGTGTTGGAAAATTATTATTACTCCACTAAATGTGTCATGTTCTTTCCACAAATGACATAATATAGTTCAATATAATGAAATAGTTTAAATCTACCTAGTTTAATTGTCCCTGCTTGTATTACATAACTGTTGGTGTGTAATCAATGGGATATGCTCACTTAACAAAGGCAAATTATTTCACTTGAAGCTCTTCTGGCCTTATCAGGCTGAACTACACCTCTAGACAGCGCTATGAGCTGCATTTAAGAGTGTAATATTGATGTCTAACACAATAAGCACTTTTTAAAAATGGCTCATCCTTAATATAGAAAAATAAAAATTTGTCTCAATTTATCACTTACAGTGACCTTAATGAAATGTTTAAGCTCAAGAGAAAAGACCTGTTAGCTTGGGTGTGATGCACTGATACTGGTTTCTCATGCATATTTAGTGAGATCACTTAAAGGATCATAGATTGGACTGTTAAAAGGCACTACCTTACATGCTCAGACAACTTCCATTATTGGATCCAAGCACCCAAAAGCCCCTGAATCAGCATCAGTCCTCTTAAGAGCTCTAAGTACTCACACCAATATGATTGAAATGGGGAAAAAAAGATAGAGAAAGGCAAACAAAAGGACTTATCTGAAAATCTACATAAGAAAACAACAGCAAAGCAGATAATTTGAAAGGAAACATCACATTTTCAGGCTTTGTTCTATCTACTAGACTATTCTTATCTTATGCACTCAGAAATACAAAATAGAGTTTAAGACGTGCACATTCTCCTTTAGTTTAAGATTGTGGTGAACAGACAAGATACAATTTACGATGCAATCCTTCCACTGGAAAGGACCTGTTTCCTAGAGCGTTGCAGAAGAGATGATCTCCACTGCACAATCCGGATTAGCCCACCCTCACAAATGCTGTCCACTTCTACAGCGTGTTACAACAGAGATTCTGTTTCACTTGCACAGGGTCACTCCTGCCCTTTTCACAGGTATGAGAACTACCATATTTACACTTATATTGATCATAATTGTTAGTCTAATTGAATGCAAATTGCCAATAGCTTTTCTATTAGCCAAGTCATAATATTAACAATAAAACATGGAATTCCTAAATTATAGGCAAACCCAGGAGAACTAGCAACAAATTCCAAGAAAGCCAGAGATTATGCTGCGCTACCTACAAGTATTTTATAATTCTATTTACTACATATGAGGGAGTTTAGACCTACCTTTTCTCTTTGAATTCATGGCATACAGAATTGCTTAATGCAAACTGAGTCAGAGACAAATATATTTCAGTAGCCTCCCAGGACTTACATAGGTCTGGGCATGGCTATGTGGCTGCTGACAAGCTGACTTCAATCAGGCTAATATTTATAGAGAAAACTTTAATTAGGCATTTCATGCAATGGGCAGCATGTAATTGGCATGAATATACCTTCTGCGGAGCAGCCTGATTAGTCATAAATAAGCATTGCAGTACTGCTGAGGGTAATAGATGAATACTGTGTTTTACTGGTACCAAGGTTTATTGGCTTGCCTAGATCATCATGATAACATTGTTTTAATGAACTGGAGCTGCCAAGGCAAAGTAGAGGACAGTTTGTGTCATAAAGCTATAGCCCCAACATTTTAGATAATGAGTACAGACTAATTTAAGATGACACAAAATACCCTGATGGCAACAATTCATTTGCAATTGGGCAAACAGAAATATATATACAGTTGTGTAGGTGTAATTGGAGTTTGATAGTTAACCTTTTTGCAGAATAATCACAATTATACACGCAGATCCGACTTGCCGCAATGTCCCAAGGGAAGGTTATTACAGTTATTGTCAAACTGACTATATGTTTATAATGCCATCCGACAGACAGAAACTGGAAGTCAAATGCTGTTTCTCACTCCACAGGGGTATGTTTGCTTCATATGAAGAGCTACATTAAGTAGAATTTGGGTTTAATAAGCAATTTTGTTTAAAGGCATGAAAGATACAGATTTCTCTTTGTTTCATAATTATATATAAAAATATATATGTACACAGGTGTTTATGAAGATATATATATAATTATCTGTCATTATGTAATTATACACACATACATTCCCATACTCTTAAAAAAAGAGGTTTTTAATTCCTGAGAGCTTGTGAACATTGGGGTATGAACTTTATATAATAAAAGCAAAAGTAACAATTTTTAAAACTCATTTGAATTACAAGTGAAATCTTCTCACTCTAATTACAGTGGTTTGCTCTAATGAAGGCTATAGGGGAACTAGAGTGGAAAAGGTGGAATTCTAGATAAGAAATGCTACAAGTTACATATACTATGAAAATTTTAATGAAAATGGCACCCAAATAATCAACAAGTGTGTACAGGATTCAATAGTAATCAAGTTTGGGCATATCTGTCAATTATAGACACTTTAATGTGGTTGGCTGCTAGCAAACTGTTGTTATTAACAATAAATACATTTAAAATCTTTATTACAGATATAACAGAAAGAAAAAAGATAAATCACATATAACTTTTAACCTTATCTGTACAGTTTTGTCTTCAGAATTCTTTTCTCTTGTTTTTGGGGATTTTTTTGTAGACAGCACTGAAGAAGGTAATAATCCTTCTTGTTCAAGGAAAAGTGACTTGTACAAGGAATGATGAGAACATATTTTGAGCTTTTGTTAGTGGAGTTTAATCCTATTTTCCTGAAGATGAAACAAGACAAAAACACCCAAGAAGGGAGAGAAAAGAGCTGTAGAGGTAAATAACACTGGTGTACAGTCTCGTTAATAACATCTCTGCTGGATAATGAGATATTGGATATTTTGAATGTTCTTTTGCCTTTCAGAGGGCTTAGTGAAAAGCATCATTTTCATTAATCTTTAACTATGGACAAGATTTTCTTACTGATTTTCTTTCTACCTCCTGACAAAGTAGTTTCTATCATTTGCTTTTGGCGGCTTGTTCATTTTTCTAAACTTCAAATAACTATTTTTTCTGATTTTAAGAAGTTCCATGTTTTTTTTCAGTGAATTTTCAGAAAATAATATGGTTGTAAAGATTATTCACAGCAAAATGGTGATTTTTAATTAATCTTAACAGATCTACGAGCCAAATGAGATTTGCCTACTTGCAACTTTGTTTTGATCACAAAACTCAGCCTGGATCCAAAGTTATGTACGGTCTCTGCAGTTGTCTATTCTCTCCTTTGGTCCCTCAAGGAGCTTTGCTTTACAATTTTCTTCCTGTTCCACCACTTCTGAGAAGAGTCCATCTTCTTGCAAGTAGACTAGATTTGAGATTGGCCTTTGTGCCTGAGAAAATATTTTGTCAATAGATGAGAAACACAGGCAGTAATGTGGAACATTCGTCTAGGTCTTTTTTTTCTGAGAATATTCATTTCAGTGCTCTGCACTAGAATTTTGTAAGCACACAGGGCTTCAGACATAGCTTCTTGCTACAGTTCAACCAGCAGCAGTCAAATGTATAAACAGTTGAGGATTGGTTTCCTACTAAGTACAAAGACAACTGAGCATTACTCTAGTGTTTGCTGAGGGAAAGCTTAGTATTGATGAAGAATCCAAGTAGGAGACAAAACTAGGGCATGAATTCACAATAGACCCAAGTTCATCTGTGTTCCACTTTAGTCAGCTGTCGTGCATCCATTAGCTGACCTTTTATGTGCTCTAGGCCACTTTGCTAGCAAGTGTGGAGACACTAAGTGTGATGCAGGCTAAGAATGAGGGTGTGCGACCCAGCCTGCACAGGCTGCCCATCTCAGCTGGTGGCTGTATATGAATTCTGAAAACGGATGGAGAGAACCGACACCAATTCCACAAGTGGGAGACTGCGCACTGGTAGTACAGCTCCTGGTCACTGTTCTTCATATACAGAACTTGAACAATATACCTTTTTTTCCCTCTGTCCCAATCCACAGCACTTTCTTCAAGCAATACTTCAGTAATTTCATGGGCAATAGTACTCTGGAATGACACTGAAGATTAAAATTTAGTTGATATAAGCCATTGATGCAGAAGTAAGCAATCAAAAGGAAAAGAAGCGATTGTGTAGGAAGCAAGATAAGCTGTGTGACCTGAATTTTAAAAAACTTTCCTTTTATTAGCTATATAAGCTATTTGTCTTTTCCCATCACTATCTTGAAACATGAATGTGTGCTCTGTAAAAGAGCATCATGCAGTGGTTATAACTATTTTGGAAAGAACATAACATTTTCTTCTTGCACATCCCCATTGAATTCCAGCTGATGCCTGCTGATGGAGATTACCTTTGCACTATCGTGCTGATGAGCCTATCCTGCAGACTCACCAGATGAACCTCTCTCTTGATGCCCAACATTTGCTTATTTACACCTATCACAACAGTTTGCCAGTGCAGCTGAGGAGCTTCTTCCACACAAAAGTCCACTTTATAAAATGCTGTAAACCATCTAAGGACAACTTTCAGTTTCACAGGTCTTGCAGTAATATGGATAGAGCTTTAAAGGCATCCTACCTAGTGGTATTTCAGAAGAAAGTGGTTTTACTCTACTGCTCACTCAGCTGCCCAGTAACCACTGTTTATGGAACACACATAGAGTGACAGATGTTAATCTGTGTTGCTCCTGATCATCTTGCTAAGAATCTGAATTTCAAGTAAAATTATGTAGGAGAATAAGAGCTGATTTAATTTCACAGTGTAAGTACCATAGTATCATACTTGCCACATACCAAATGCATTTTGCTCGTTCTTTGGTTTTTTGGATCTATTTTTTCAGGACAATGTTATAAAAATATTGAAAAGCGCTTTTTTTTTTCTAGATTTCTTAGTGTCAAGGTGTTAAATCATCTAATTTCAACTATGATGAACTATTAGAGCTTACTACTAAGTCTACCACTTGCTCTTTGTAATTGTCACAGGGGAAGAAATTCAAGGTTAGATTAGAAATATTTGCAAAGATTTTGCCATACTAAAAAGCACAAGCTCTGCTCTTGTTTTAAAGTAAGTTTAGAAGACACATTTGTATAACAACTAGCAGACAGTAAAAATCACAAATTCATCTTACTGTTTTATTTCTTTAATCTACAGTTACCAATAAAACATACACAATTTTACAGGACTTGTTTTACTTTTTTTTTTTTCCCATTACCACTTTGTTACTCAGGTTGCACATATGTGAAGTACAGAGGAGAAGTTCTAAATAGACAGCAATATAAAAGCACTTATTAGAAAGAAATATAAGCTATACTGTAGAAAGCCCCAAAATTCTCTGATCAAGACATTCCAAATAGAAGTGCTGACAGTCACATAGAGCAATGACAAATCACATTATTCACTACAGGACAGAGTCAGCTGGCCAAATCCTTGATCAGATTTGAACAGAGTCTGGTACCCCATCATCAGATTCACTGAAGAGGCAATATTAACTGTCCAGTTACTGATTTTAACCCCATCAAGAGACAATAAGTGTTGACTGTTTCACTAAGGGTCTGAAATGCTGGCTCTATTGGTGAAAATATGCTTTCACTTATGACATACAATTTTCACAAAAAATGAGTTTCTTTGCAGGAAATACAAGTTTCTTAAAAAAAAACCTCCAATAACTACATTAATCTGTTCCCTTTAATTGAAACTTTAATACAGGATTCATATCTTTTGTCTACTGCTTTTCCAAAGTTTTTCATTAATAGGGTGTTCTAAAAGTTTTCGTTAGCACTTTATCATTGTCTATTCCTACAATGAACTGCTGGCAATAATTTGCCAGATAATTTAAAATCAAGGTCCAAGTTGTGACTGCAGTATCTTCTTTAAGGACAGTTAATTCCTTTCTACTGACCGATATTTGCTAAATAAACATCCTTTTTCCTTTTTCAGTCAGGTTTTAGTTTGAGCTAACAATGTCTAAGGCGGCATTTTTTTTACTTGTATCATGCTGTTAAACATTCTTCTTTTCCATGTTTTTCATGGTACCTAATTGGCATGAGAGGAATTTTACTGCCATAAGGTCACAGGGAGTATTATTTACCAATACCGTCGTCATTCTAGCAGTTATTATCTTCTAATCATTATTTTTAATCATTGAAAACAAGCAGGCACACAGAACTATGCATTTAAATGGCATCTGTTCTCTTTTTTCTATCAGTTGTCTTTATCTGTATGCTGGTACATAGACACTTATAAATGAGTCTGTGTGGAAGCAATTGGTCTTTGACTGATGCTCAGAGGCAGCAAAGATGCTCCTGCATAATCAGAGAGAGAGAAGAGTTTTGCCCTCCTAAGCTTGCGACAGGCAAAGGGAATTCACAGCTGAGGGGAGTTAAATACAGCTCTTCTTATCTCAGTCAGAAACACTCTCTTCTAAACTGCCTGGCCGCGCTTCACCATGCCAGTAAGGTTCAGGTAACTGTATCCCCAAATAAAAGCTCAGTTATTGCAGCTGCAGTTTGAAGACTTGCTTTGCAGTCCCGAGTCAGCAACAGAGTGGGCACTATGGGGAGCGGCAAAGATGACTGAAAAGCAAAAAAAATCGAGAACAGACCAGGTTTCAAGCCCAGTATGCTGACCTGGGTCAAGGCGTTTAAAGTGGCTGAAGAGAACACTTTCATTACTGTTTTTCAGACTCTTTCCTCTGTTCCTGCTCTCTTTAATCCCTAGGGCTCTCACATCAACATAAATTAAACCTCCTGAAAAACAAATGTAGTTTTAGGAGTCTGCAGTATCATCCAGCCTCCGCTGACACTCCTTTCTTAAATAGGAGTGGCCAGTATTATCTGATGGCATTTCGTAAACAGGTCAGAGCAACAGAACTAGACGTGAAAACCAGAAAGGCACCTTTCTGCTGAGCTGAAATACTGTGGTCCTCTGACATTCTGGTTTTTGAAAATACATCTGGGAACAAGATTTGTGGAGCTACACACATGCATCATCAGTCTAAGAATTGATTTTGTACTGACAGAATTAAGTCTTGGTGATTTCAGACAGCTTCAAGATTAAGGAGATACAATTTGAGGTCACAATTTTGGATTTCAGCACTAAATGTCTTCACGAATGCTGCTTCAGGAATCTTAATCCTTTACAATGTCTGGTCCCTGATTGTATTAGCCTTGCCAAGACCTGGCAAACTTACACCACTGTAAGGGTATTTGAGACAGTTCTTTTTGCCACCTTTCTAATCACAAGAGTAAAGGATTTTTATTAAAGAAAGTCTAACTTAGTCTGCCAGCCAAATAGTCAGCAGAATGCATATGGAGACAGAGACAGAAAATAAATGCGGCTGGGGAAGGAAAAGGAGACACAAGAGAGGAAGAGAAAAGAAGGAATTCGTATTACACATTCAAATCTAGTGTTGTTAAGTTCAGCAGTGGAAATATCTCTCTTTAACTTATTTTGGTGAGGATGCCTTTAAGAATGAGGTTGATGAAGGTCTACTGGTGTTGTGATGATCAGAGATGGTGACAGTAGCAGCTAGAAAGGCAAAACTCACTGTCGTCGTTTCACCCATCCTTGTAGCATCATGATTAAGTGAAGGCCTACAAGAGGTAGAAAGCCTATTATTTTATTCCTCAGTTTGTCACAAGAGTTGTGATACATGTATGTGTAGTTGTTCTTCTTGCTCATCTGACGTAATATTAAATACAGACCTCTGAATGGGCAGATTTAGTCCATCTTTAAACTGTTGCTGAATATGAACATTTGTCTATTGAGCTAAGTTGGATCTTTGTTTCCTAGGACAACTTGCCAAAATTCCACACATTTCTGAGTATCTAAGCATATTTCTACTATTTAGTAACGTGAACTGCTGCAGAGCATTACATTGGAGTCCCCGTAGCTCATGCCAGAGCCTCTTAAATATCTTTCCAAGAGTAAACAGAGGGGCAAATAAAAAAAGGAGGCCTGCCCATTATAAAGCCAGCTGGAAGATGGCAAGCTTCCCTAGAAAGAAAAGAACAAGACATTGGAGGAAAAAATTAGATTTTCACCTTGTTGACACTAATGGAAATCAGCATATGGAAGTCTGGTTAGATGTCAGCTGGGAGCTCTGTGGGTAGTATTTTTGGTTTAGATCAGTTTTATGGCTGAGGAAAAGGCATAGTGAACTACAAAAAAAGGGTGCTGGTTCATTTGAGACCTTTTTTTATAACTGCAGTTAAGGGCATTTAGGAAATAACCATTTTGCATGCACGCAAAAAGCTCTCAGGCAGATTTAATCAACTGAAGCACCTCAGGAAGTAGCTCTGGGCCCTGGTTAAGTTGATGAGACCACTTATCTTTCTGAAATGGTGTATTTCAGTCTTTATACACCAAATTCCATTCAGCCCTCCTGCAGCAGCTCAGCTAAACCTCAAAGGCTTTTTCTTATCCATGTCTTTCATTTGGAGATCCTGTTTTAAATTGGCTAGTCTACCTACATAGCTTAGTATTCCTCCAGATCGTAACGCTGCTTAATGTAATGCGATGCAAATGTCAGCTTGAATCACTGTTAAAAACAAATGACACTTTTTGGGGCAGCCTAGGAATTAGAAATGGTAAATAAACATTCTGCTGTCAGCACGTCTCTGCATCAGGCTGATCAACAGCCTGGCCTTTCCCTGCTGGTGTACTCTGAACAGCAGCAATTTTGCTTTCACGTTTTAATAAGACTAGCAAACATTATCAAGGGGGCTAGGGCTTTGAAATGGTAAATATTCAGTCTCATGAAAGATGTTATTCTTGGATAAAACAGGATGAGTACCATGCATCTACAGGGACAAATCAAAACAATGTGGTCTGAAAAACTATTTAGGTGATATAAATAGTATTATTCTTGCCACAGGAAAATTTAGCTAACAAACCAGACTTTGTTGTAATGTTTTGTTAGCAGTAGCTTTACTTTAATTTGACCATTCTTAACATCACTCAAGCAGTTAGAATAATTTAATAGTATGAAAAACATAAATAAATTGACCAGAGGAATGTAGCTTACTGACTGTCAGAAATTACCTCTAAACTTTGAGGTTTACTTGCAGAATTTGTAATTCATCACTGATTTAAATCAATGGTAGTACACTGAGACTCAGTGAAGATGAGCTATTTTGTGATCAACAAGTATGTTTTTAGACTGCAATTCTCATTCATGAAGATGAATGACCAAATTTTAACCTCCTGTGATAAGGAATGTACAGTTTTGACAACTATCCTTGAATCCTGGAGTACTTCAAGATGGAGAGTGGTCTTCTCAGTACAGTCATGCTATATTATATTTCTCCCATGACTGTTTCATAGTACAAAATAAAATGTTTCAAGTTTCAAAACACTTTCCCAGAGTTTACTTCTCAAAGTAAATTTCAGGCACAGCTAGGAATTTGTGCAAGATTGCCCATTAGGAAGAGACCAGGGTCCACCAGACCCGTCACGGGACACAGCTGAGCCCATCAGACAAGCTGATGCCATCTCTGTGAAAATGTATTTTTAAAAGGGCAGAAAACACCACACAGGCAGTGGAGCAGGAAAGGAGAGTGAGAAACAACTCTGGGAACACCAAGGCCAGAAGATAAGGAGAAGGAAAAGGTGCTCCATGGCAGAGCAGATACTCCTGAAGAACTACAGCTCTTGGAGAGCCCAAGATGGACCAGAGGGAAAATGTGAGGAGGAAGGAGCGGCAGAGAGGAACCACTGTTTCCTGCCAGTAACAAACCACTCCCCATCCTCCTGCACCACATGGTGGGGGAGTCTGGAGTGAAGGAGTGAGGTTAAGCCTGGGAAAGGAGGGAGGAAAGGTGTTGTTTAAATCTTTGTCTTTTTGTTTCCCCCTACCCAAATCAGTAATTAAATATTTATTTTAATTTGCAATAAATTAATTTTCCCCAAGTGTAATGTGTTTGATGTGATGGTAATTAGCAAGGGATCTCCTTGTCTTTGTCTTGGCCCATGAGCTTTCTCACCCTTTTTCTTCCTATTTTTTTCCTCCCTCAGCTAGCCGAGGAGGGGAGAGTGCAGAAGCAGCTAGGTGGGGGTTTAGCTTCTGGCCAAGGCTAACCCACCACTGACACAATCATTTTTTAAGAGGCACTAGAAACAGAGGGGGGGCATTTTATCTGCCATCCAAGAATAACCAGATACTTAACCACAGTAAAAGAAAAACATTTCAAAGGGACTTACTAGCATTTCCACAATACAGGTACCAGAAATATCATGTCAGGAAGGCTTTTCTGCAGATCAATAACAAAGGTTGGCCATGATGTAATGGCAAGAGCCCTCACTTTCCAAAGCAATATCCTCACAGCTTGATTCACTTGTGTAAATGTCACCAGGCCTAAATTTCTGTGTTTTGTTTTGTTTCCTTCTTTCAGTCTTATAAAAACTCCTGACAGATATGGGAACAATCTGCTAATGTCAGATGTCTCCATAATAGGATTGCAGCAATTCTCTAAAGTTCCGGTTTCCAGATGTACAGAATGTTCTTCTTTCTACCTCAGAAAGAGCAAGGCTGTTATTCTAGCGCAGCCCAAAGAACAGGATAGTACACGTACCAAATCCCCTCTGGATGGCACTCTGGCTTAGAAACATCTTTTGCTGACCAGAGGGTAATTCAGTAAAATTATGACTCAACCATCCTGGCTACTAAGTAGAAGCAGTCCCAAGTCACTGTAATCTGCTTCGTCTCTGACAAACAGATCTTTTACTATTGTAATTACAAACTTACTTGTTAAGAAGCCGTTGCAGTAGAACTTCTTAAACTATCTTACCAAAGAGAAATCTCAGCAGCAGTTGAGATTCTTTCCCTTCAGGTAGGTCTTTAATGAACTTCTTTACCTTCCCAAAGGTTTAAACAATCAAGTCAGAAAAAAATTCTATAATGTGATCAAGACTCAGCTTTAACTACTTAGTAATATCCAGCAGGACTGTACACAAGATTATCCAAACCCCACATTTTCAATTGCAAAGGAAGACTTGCTTAATATTTCCATTATATTTCCATATTTTCATTTGTCTGGTTACTCTGTGAAGTGCAGAATTTAAAAAAATATCATCTACAGCCTACAAAGAGACTGCAATTCAATTTAAGTTCAAAGCAAACTCTATAAGATCCAAAACAGTTCACCCTGACTCCATTATTTATCATCTTCTGTACAAGCCAAAGGCCTAACCCAACTGATGCTTTCATTCAGGCCCTACACAATAGATTGTGGCTTTCTGATTAGTTCTGCAGATGTTCCTGCACCAGGCTTAATGTAAATTATTGCCTAGAAGCACAGCTCCAAACAAGAGCTTGTAATTTTGGATGAGCTTAGCTCTCCACAGAGGCACAAGCCATTTCTGAGCAGCCAACAGTATACATCCTCCAAGGCTCTGCTGTTTGGAGGTGAGATGTGGGAGAGAATAAGTTGTCATTTTAAAGCTGATTCAACTAAATCGCTTCCAACTTATCCCTGTTGTAACTTTTGTAACATGATCCATGAAGACAAATCCCTGGGCTCTCAAGTTTCAAAAACATTTGTGAAAATCTCTGTGAGAAGCCTACATTTTACGTAGAAATGTCACTAAAAGATGTTAATGCAACTGTTACCAGCTACCTACACAGCAGGAGGAGTTGTCAGGCTTCAATAACTTCCTACTAAGGAGAAATCTCTGATAAATCTCTGATTGTCCATTTCACATCTACCTCAGCCCTAGAAGGGGTATAAGAAGATCCCCACACAGTAATGCAGGAAGGGTCATATTTCAGGGCCTTGCCTCAAGCCAGCGGTTCTGCCTCAGGAACAGGTTATTAGCAAAGACAAATCACTGAGAACCTTGTGCAGCTACTCATGACAGAAGCTCAAAAAAATTAAAAAAAATAATGTGGAATGCCATGTCAAAGATACATCATACGTTGAGAAGAGCTTTTTGGATTATGGGCAGATTGATCTGATAACTTCTTCCATAGAATAAAGTGAGTTTACGTGTAACACACATAGCATGGGGAATGAACAAGAGGAGTTAAAGATGTGTGCACGTCTGCAGGGTTATGATCTTATTGGCATCACGGAGACATGATGGGATGGCTCCTATGACTGGAGTGTTGGAATGAAAGGATACAGGCTCTTCAGGAAGGACAGGCAGGGGAGATGAGGAGGTGGTGTCACCCTCTATGTCAATGGCCAGCTGGAGTGCATGGAGCTCCACTTGGGGATGGATGAACAGCCAACCAAGACTTTATGGGTCAGGATTAAAGGGAGGGCAAGGACAGGTGATGTTACAGTGGGGGTCTGTTACAGGCCATTTGACCAGGAAGACCAAGCAGATGAGGCCCTCTATAGACAGATAGGAGCAGCTTCAGGTTCACAAGCCCTGGTCCTTATTGGTGACTTCAACCACCTTGATATCTGTTGGAGGAACAACACAGCAGGGCATAAGCAATCCAAGAGGTTCCTGGAATGCGCTGATGGTAACTTCCTTCTCCAAATGATAGAGGAGCCAACAAGAAGAGGTGTTACTCTGACCTTGTTCTGACCAAGAAGGAGGGGCTGGTGGGGAATGTGAAGCTCAAAGGCAGCCTTGGCTGCAGTGACCATCAGGTGGTGCAGTTCAAGATCCTTAGCAGCAGCAAGCTTGCTACCCTGGACTTCAGGAGAGCAGACTTTGGCCTCTTCAGGGATCTGCTTGGCAGAGTGCCATGAGATAAAGCCCTGGAGGGAAGAGGGACCCAGGAAAGCTGGTTAATATTCAAGGCTCACCTCGTCCTAGCTCAGGAGCGATGCATCCCAACAAAGAGGAAGTCAGGCAAAAACACCAGGAGGCCTGCATGGATGAGCAAGGAGCTCCTGGGCAAACTCAAACACAAAAAAGAAGCCTACAGCAGGTGGAAGCAAGGATGGGTAGTCTGGGAGGAATACAGAGAAACTGTCTGAGCAGCCAAGGATCAGGTTAGGAAAGCTTAAGCCCAGATAGAGTTAAATCTGTCCAGGGCAACAAGAAAAGCTTTTACAGGTAGACTACAGAAGTGATAAAAGGAAGACTAGGGAAAATGTAGGCCTTCTCCCAAAGGAAATGGGAGACCTGGTTACCTGGGACATGGACAAGGCTTCAGTCTTCACCGGCAAGGGCTCTAACCACACCACCCAAGTCACAGAAGGCAAAGGCAGGGGCTGGGAGAATGAAGTACTGCCCACTGTAGGAGAACATGAGGATCAAGACCATCTGAGGAAGCTGAAAGTGCACAAGTCCATGGGACATGATGAGATACATCCACAGGTCCTGAGAGAGCTGGCCACTATCCATCACATTTGAGAAATCATGGCAGTCTGGTGAAGTTCCTGCTGACTGGAAAAGGGGAAACATAACCCCCATTTTTAAAAAGAGAAAAAAGGAAGACCCAAGGAACTACAGGCCAGTCAGTCTGTTGGAGCGAGTCCAGAGGAGGGCCACAAAGATGATCAGAGGACTGGACTATCTCTCCTATGAAGAGAGGCTGAGAGAGTTGGAGTTGTTCAGGCTGGAGAAGAGAAGGGTCCAGGGAGACCTTATAACGGCTTTCCAGTACATAAAGGGGGCCTATAGGAAAGATGGGGAGGGACTCTTTATCACAGAGTATAGCAGTAGGACGAGGGGTAATGGTTTTAAACTGAAAGAGGTTAGATTTACATTAGGTATTAGAATGAAATTCTTTACTGTTAAACGTCCAATTTCCCATTCATAGCAAGGAGGTATTGACCACTGACATGCAAAGTTAAAAGTAAAATATTGAAATAATGGCTCAGAGCAAGAAAATTGTTCCTACAGCACAATATGGAAAATGGTTCAAAGACAGACAGCTGTAAGAGATACAAAATGGTAAGTGGGAACTCCAGGCAACCTCCTGCCATTTTTTTATTTTATTTTATTTCAGTAGCATTCAAAACTAAAAATTAAAAAGCATATGTTTAATGGTTTATGGGTTACTAATAAGCTTTGGACATTCTGCAAGGAAACCTAATAGAGTCAAAGTACCGTCTTTCTTTCTTGAGGTCAACGACAAACATGGATTCCATTCACAGTAAAACATATGCCACAGTACTTCCACTAAAATTTAAGAATAATAAAATAAAAAACTTTGCATAATGTTTTGAAAATGCTCTGCTCCATTTTCATTCTATTCTGCTATATGAATGTGCTTCCTCATCTATGTCCAGTGTCTGAGCACTGTCTCCTTCGTATACACATGCAAATCTTCTTCCTGGATGACAGTTTCACTATGTCAATGGAATACACCTGTTCTGGAAGGAAACACTCTTAGGAGGAAGCACATGTAGATCTTAAGTTCTGAGAACAACATTCAGTAGTGGAGAGAATACCAGGAAATTAACACTGGCATCAAGATTATATACATTGATTACAGTATTTTCCATGCAAAAATAATTGAATCTTCAAATTCTTCTAGAAGTCTTTGCTGCATTTCATTGTTGTAGTTGTTAATAAAGCAAGAAAACACAGTTGACAAACCAAGTCAACTCTGTCCTATACTTCTCAGCCTATAATTCAAATGGTCGCTACAGCATATGAGATAGGTGAAACCCAGAATCTAAAATAATCTGTATTCATGGAAAAACTACAGCCTGCAGTTGGACTTACAAGAATACCTAAGGGACTCGAACGGCTACTGTTCACCATTTTAAGGAAGTGCTTTTCCATTGTAGACATATTGCCGTGTGTGCAGTTAATAAACATTTTGGTACCATAAGCCTTAGATCATGTCTTTGCCAATGTCTCCAGATGAGAGGCTTCTTCCTTACCCACTTCAAAGTTGTGGTAAGAGCTCCACTCAAATTTAGGTCTGAACATGAAAGTATAACATGAATAGGAGTTTTAAAAGTATTGGCGGGCAATTCAAAATGAAAGAATTGGTCCCATGTGATTATACAAGTTTAATTAAAATACTGGAAATAAAGGTCTTCTCTCAACTAGACCACTGATTAAGCTGATAAGAGAATATTGTGCTCATTCTCAGCATTGAAGAGCTCTCAGGGAACAGGAAGAGTTTCAAATACAATTCAAAGCTCAAAGAAAGATGCCTCTGAAAAAGAGCTCTTTTAGCTTAAGATAAAGAGGATTATATTATAAGATGGAGTAAAATGTCAAATTCCCTTCCAGGTAGAAGGTATTGGCTACACACAGGTTGATTAGTTCTTTAGACACAAACATAACAAATACACTGACTAGTACTTTAAACCACAGCATTCACAGAGAAAACAAGCAATAATGAAAAAACAGTGAGAGAAACAGATCTTTTTTCTACGTTACCAAGTTAAATGGTAGCATCTCCATTTTATGAGCTTTAAGTCAGGAACAGACACCCTTTTGAAAGCCTGATGCAGTCAGACTTTTTGGGGAGGGATTCTGTATTCCTATACGAACTGTATGAAATGTACCACTTTATGGTACACAGTAGGTCATACCAGATAATCTCCTGGAATCTCCTCAATATCCCCAGACAGCTATAAAAGCAACATCTCTATGTTCTGGAAAGCAATACCTAAAAGAAGATAAACCTTTCAGCAATAGGTTTTATTTCAGTCTCAAATGAAAGACAGTCCTCACCAGTTGCTTACCCATGTTATTCACTGGCTATGGATTTTATCTCCTTAAAGCATCCCTCTTAAGCAACTTCCTTCTTCATTAAACTAAAAGTGATTTGTCCAGCTGTCCTAGAACAGTGAGTACACCTTTAAGGCATTGCCATCATGAAAAAGAAAAAAATGTTCTTCATAAGAAAAAAATAAATAGAAGATACAGACTTTCTGGAAAAAAAATGTGTCATGGTCTTGCTACAAAGTTAAGGACTCCATCTTACAAGCAAGTCGCGCAATTACTCTTTACTCCTGAACCAAATCAGAAAGAAAAAATGTACAGCTTGCTTTCCTATACTTCAAATATCTCTCTGCTTCGAGTCAGGCCAGAACTTCATTTCCTCGAGACTCTTCATGGCTCGACATCAGTCCCTGTAGATAGATTCCCCAGCAGCTAATCATGTTGTTCTCAGACTTTTATGCCTTGAAGACTAAACCATCTGGTGAAACACTGAAAGGTATGGTGTCTTCCACTTTCTAGGAAAATACCCCTGTAGCAGGAAACTGTGAAGAAGCTGTTCTTGGAAAGTTTTATCTGGGTAGCAAAAAGGAGCAAGGAGGCATCCTCAGTTTCCATCTCCCAGTGAGAGTGTCTCCAGGTAAAATGTCACCATCATATGCTCTTTCCCAAGGGAATAACAACTATTAGAATGAAGCTTTGGTTTACCACACAGAAGACTATCATTTCTCTGCTGGACTATGAATCATGTACTAGTGGTTTATTTTCAGTCTAAATTATCAGCTAATTATTATTTCTCAGGCAAGCAATAATCCCTTTCATGAGGGAAAGCCTTCAAAGGGAATATTTTCAATCAAGAACACAAAGAGCTTAGAAATACAAAGCAAAGAAAGGTTAATCTCAGCTTGGTGCAAGCTTTTTCCCTTCTCTAAGCAGTCCAGAGCCTCAAGTGGTTGGAAAGGCCTAGAATACAGAGATTTTCATTTACCCCTCTGCTATAATCCATTTAAAATGTACAGTTGTGAACATGACTGATTGGTATTTTAAGGGCAGCAGTCTGAAAGTGAAATGGTGACAAGCAAGATAAAACAGAAAGACAGAGAAACAGCAGTGCTGGTAAAACTAAGGCAAACTCATGAGGAAAAACACAGCTTGCCCAGGAGAACAGTAAAATACATGATTTTGGGTTAGCTGGTAGCACTAGCCAGGAGATATTCTGCAGAATTAATTCTACAAATGAAGTTACTCTAGTATTTTTCACCAAGCAGGAAGGATAACACATTCTCTCAGATATTCATTTCTGGTTCCATTCTGAAGTACTGCACCAGCCAGCCCTGAAAAAATGCCAATATGGACTGTGGGGTTGGTGTGGAGGGAGAAAGATAGTAGTCTCCTTCCTCCCTGTGGGCCATTAGTCTCTCAGCAGAAGGCACCGCTGCCTTTCTCCCAAGAGGCAGGAGACTGGAGCGATGCCGGGAAGCCTGCCTGTTGGATCTTAAAGCTTCCTGTTTCCCTGCTCCATTAAGCAGAGATGCTGGAAAGACTCACGCTAAGTAGAGCAGCTGACCACTAAGGTTATGTGTGCAATGCAGGACAGATGTGCCTGCAACACACCACCAGCCTCGGGCTGGACACCTGAGGAGCTGCCCAGAGCATGCTGGTGGTCCACCTGTACCTCCTGCCCATAGAAATCACCGCAGCAAGGTGATTTCAAGCAGCAGGGTTTATTTGGGTCCTGTCACAGTCTCCCTTGCCTGTCTGATCCCAGTACTGAGTCAGGATGCAACTACCTCCTGCTCTGAGAAAGAAAAAGCGCTAGCATAGCCGTACCAAGGATCACGGCACTTGGTAAAGCACATCTCAGTGGAGCATGGTATAACACTTCATAATACCGAGGCATCCTCAGGAACCCACATCAGTTCCTCTCACGCCTCCAAAATTTTCTTCTAAACTCAACCTTTTTGTCCTTCATTGTCATGCTTTGCCAAGCAAGCATCAAAGGAAATTATGCATCTGCCTTTTTAGTCTGTTACAAAACAAGAATTCCAGGATTTTAATTTGATTTTAGTGGTAGGTCATAAATTCTTGATCCAGTCCTGCCTGTGTCTCAGTCTTTGAAGTTTATTTGGGTGTCTGAAATGCTGGGCACTTCATCTGCCTGGCTGATAGCTCAAAATGCCATGCAAGCACCACTTTATAGTTTGATGATTTTTTTGAGTATTAGTCCAGCTGATACAGATGAGTTCCCCCAAGGGGGAAGCGGTGGTGGGGAGGAGCAGACGAGATAAGAAAGAACAAAATCATGAAAATCTCTAATGCAAGTGAGAGGTGGGAAGCAATGGTATTACCAGATGCTAGACCTTGCTGGGATAAGGAACTAAAGGGATGGTTGAGAGGTGAGAAAAACATTTATAAAGTTGAAATACAAACTATTGTGGAAAAAAAAATACTAAAAAGTAATGTGAAAATATTACAAGGTTTTACTCATTTTTAACTAAGAATTAGAAATTGACTTGTAGCAGGTACCCCTAATCTCTCAGGTGTTGTGTTTTAGCCATGTAGGCTATTCTACAATAGTGGCGATTTCCATTCATTTGCATCTCTTTTAAACTCATTAATTATTGTATGGCTTCTAGTTGTTTAACTCCCTACCTGGCATTGAAACTTCTTTAGAAAAAGGGAGCTGTTCCAGTGAACAAAGACGATCCATGCTAGTTCTACACAATCGTATAAAATATCATTCTCTAAAACAGGTTTGTAACAGAGTAAACATGCCTCCAGTGCAGAGTTCATGGGCAAATATGCATTCAGCATTAGCAAACCTGTCTTAAAATCTAAAGGAGGTAGCTAAGGATATTTCTGTTGTGTGTTCGCTCCACCACAGTTCAGTGAACAATTCCAGTCTCTCAGTGGAAATTACAATGATTCTCTTGATCAAGTTCTGAGAATAATGTCTGGCAAAGTGGCTCCTGTCCTAAGGCAGCAGTAGAATGGTACTGGCTCCGTGCTAGCAGAGATATTAAAAGGTTTGCTCCTGGAGAGAAGCAAACTGAAATGCTTCAGGACACAAAGGCTGCAGAGTGTACAGAAAGCTGATAGATCTTAAACATAATGATACACTGAGGAATTCATAATTCCCACTGATTGAATCGCATGCTAGCTGGCCCTTGTAGTCAAATACCATTTATTTCTACATATCTTCACAACATCCAAGTTTTTGCAAGTCCATGACCGCTGCCTGTATCACAGGACACTCTGGTTGATAGCAAGTGCACCATTAATGGTTGTCTGCACGTTCCTGACTCTGCTGCCCAGTTATTAACCACTAATCCCCAGTAGTCTGGAGGACAAGTCAGTTTTGATGTATAACTTCCCTTAATGTGTTTTGTGGAATACTGTGACAATAACACATGCACATTTGTCTTCTTTGCTGCTGCCGGGAAATTTGAAGGTTTTCTGTAACAAGATTTTCCCATTTAGTTCAATAATCATATTAGGATTTTGAAGTACTCTGTGTTATCAGAAGGCAGCAACAAACCTCTAACCTAACAAATAGTACATAGGTGAAGATATTTTAGCAAATAATATTTCAAAGCCCTTCTGCACATTGCTGTAGAATTCCAAATACACGGAATCAAACTCAGTTCTCAGTAGAGAGGACTTTACTGTTAAGTCACGAACATACATACTCAAGGCAACTGACGGTATGGATTAAGTAGCAGCTACTGATGAGAACAGTGCTGAACGTTCATTGACAGTCTGAACAATGACGGTGAGATCTCACTATGAGTTTACTATCTGCTGAGAAGGCTGTAATTCCAAAACCAATACTTCTTTGATGCAAAACACTGGCGATACTTCTCGCCCATGTCAGAACATACAGCTCTTAGTTATAAAATAATTTTGGTCATGCAATTGCAGCTGTAAGTCAGTGTAATTCTATTGATTTCAGAGCAGCAATACTGCCTTACACTGAGACTCTGGTACTGTCAAGTTTTAAATAAAATTAGATCAGCAGTCTCACTACACAGACCAAACTTTGCTATTAAATTTATATATTCTCTGACAGATTTTTTTTCCCCCCACTCATTCGGACCTCAGGCAGTGCTGAGCTGCACTTGTGACTACAACTTAAGCTACTGCAACTCTGAAGCTCTTAGAGTCTTCCAATACTGCCTGTAGGACAAAATACAAATAAAACCAGTATTAAGATAGCATGCTTTTTTATCAGCAACAGACCTGAAACAGGCAACAGATAAGCAGGATAAAATTGCTTTTGTGTATTATCATTAACAACAGCAGAAAGATGTCACTGTACTTAGTTTCACACTCTGTCCAGAGAGTTTTCCTATTCAGAGGATACTGGGCAGGTAGCTCTGCTCCTGATTACTTCTTGAGGTGAACCTTGATCACTAAGTTCTTCTGAGGCTTCATCTTCATTAATGACTGTTTTATTTACCTTTAATACTTGTGTCAAATATATTTGTATTAGTAGGGAAGTTCCAGGCACACAACTATCACCTGTCTCCTTAATCAGTATAGTTCCCACAAAAGACATGCACACATTTCCTTCTCAGAATTGAAGGTCAACAATGTCATTTGTTCAAGTTGTCTGACAGGTCCTTCTTTACAGGAAGAGCTGAGTACTTTGCATTCATTAATTCAGTGTTAATTTTAACAGCTCCACGAGTAGCATCATTGACATCTTATGGGCAGAAACTGAGGCACAGGGAAACTACTAACCTCAAATAAACAGAAAATATTTGAGTCGCACAGATTCAGTGATAGAATACAATAGAAAAGGAGAACCTTAAAAGTCCAAGTCTTAAGGCTCACAGCTAACTTTTGATTCATGCTTTGAGCATAGCCCCCAGCATCAATCTTAACCTAGGTTTCTCATAACATTTAGGAGCAGGGAAATAAGGTCGTTATGGAGATATCAGTGTCCCTATTTGTTTATCCATTGGTGGTAGGAAGCTTAGTAAAGTATCTGAACTTTTGCCAGGTTATCCATCTTAACATGCCACAGGGAAAATGCATTCAAGAATCCAACCAGCTTTGAAGACAGTGCTGCTGAGAGCTCTCTGAGCTCAACGGCAGGGTCATGTAAGAACGTCCCAAACAAAAATCATTCTCAAGGATATTTTGTCCTTTTTGTCTTTTGACATCCTTAAGAGAGTACTAGGAAAGCTCTGCTGCTTATTTACCATTTCTTGTCAGATGACTTCACACCAGACAGAAATCTCTGATGGGTTCTCCAGACAGAAGGAGGCTGATATACTGCATCATCAGACTGCTGGTGGTGTGAGGGGAGGAAAGGTCTCATTTCTCATGTCAGTGTCACTTTCACAGCGATCATCTCTCACCCTCTGCTCGCCTGTGAATGTGCGAATTAACCTAGGACTAAACAGAAAATGAGAAAATGAAGGTGCAGAAGCAGGTAAAAGGATGGATGGTGGAAGTGGTTGTTCAGGAAGACACAGTGATTTCTAATGCAAGGAAAAGAACCAGGTATCAGTTTTCCTGAAGGAAGTTATGAGCAGATGGTAGCCAATAGCTCTAAACAAGGAGAAAGGGTGGGGAAACCTGAGGTGGCGTTTCTCACAGGAGGGAATACATGAAAAAACAGAAGAGCAGCAGCTAACTTGACACAATCCATCAGGAACTGGTAACAGATTATGAAAATATTCAGTTACCAAAGAAGGCCAACAGCATCCTGGCTTTTACCAGGAAGAGTGTGGCCAGCAGGATGAGGGAAGTGATCGTCCCCCTGTACTCGGCACTGGTGAGGCCCCACCTCGAATACTGTGTCCAGTTTTGGGCCTCTCACTACAAGAAAGACATTGAGGTGCTGGAGTGAGTCCAGAGAAGGGCAACAAAGCCAGTGAAGGGTCCAGAGCGCAAGTCTTATGAGGAGCAGCTGAGGGAACTGGGGTTGTTTGGCCTGGAGAAAGGAGGCTCAAGGGAGACCTTATCGCTCTCTACAACTACCTGAAAGGAGGTTGCAGAGAGGTGGGGGTTGGTCTCTCTTCTCCCAAGTAACAGGCAATAGGACAAGAGGAAATGGCCTCAAGTTGTGCCAGGGGAGGTTTAGGATGGATATTAGGAAAAATTTCTTCCCCAAAAGTGTTATCAAACATTGGAACCGGCTGCCCAGGGAAATGCTGGAATCACCATCCCTGGAGGTATTTAAAGACAGGTAGATGTGGTGCTTAGGGACATGGTTTAGTGGTGGTTTTGGCAGTGTTAGGTTGATGTTTGGACTTGATGATCTTAAAGTTCCCTTCCAACCTAGACTAATCTATGATTCTATGTACCTAACATCAGCTAGTCAGGCCTGAAAGCTGTTAGCATATGCTGGCTGCTCACTGGTCTGTGTGGAATGACTCCAGTGCTCATGGTCCCCTTCCCAAAAGAGGAGTGAGAGCATCACAGAAGTCACCCTTACCAAGGGCAGCTCTGCTGGCAGGCCAAGGGCAGGCGGACTGGGTTACTCCCTCACAGCAAGCCACAGTGCAGGACCTTAGGGCACGAGAGGGAGCGCAGAGATAGCTTTACCTAGTATTTTGGAAAGTAGCAGTTGCTTCTTTTTGACTAGGATTGTTAAATATCCACAAGTTTCATTTGAACACTTTGACCTCATAATCCGCATTTTAGAAAAGCTGTTCAATTTCTACTGTAGACATTATTAGCAAATACTAATACTGAATATTACTAAGAAATATTTATTTCCAATGAATTTTGTTTACTAACTATTACAAAGTAAAATCTAATATTAGATATTACTAAGATAAAGTAGTTGGGAACTCTTAAAAATTTACTGCCTTATTCTGGTTCAGCACTGACACTTAGCAACTTCAGTCAGCAAGGCTTGTGCCCACCCCAAGTCTCAGCAGCCTCGGTGTTGTAGAAAATAATATACTTTGACCTGTCAATGAGAAATGAATTCATTTTAGCTCCTTGCAGGCATGCATTGCTGAAATTCACCCTATTGACAGTAATAAAGAAAAATATTTACCTTAAAAATATAGATGGCAGATTTTACTTTGAAGTCTGTACATAAAGGCTTTGCCTAATTCCCTCATTCATCAGCTACTTCAGTACTGTGGAAGCTAGCGGTTTGATTCTTTTGAGCTAAAAAGCCATCCAAAACATTACTCTCTTAGAGGTTTGGTGTTATGAAACACCACAATTCATTGTACCATTTGTACAATGGAGAGCACATCAAAATCTAAAAGAAGATACAAAGATTCTATTATATGTTAAGTAACCCCAATAATTTAAGTAACAGCTGGCAAGACATAATGTGAGGTAGTTACCAGGGAAAAAAGAACGTGATGTTAAAGGGAATGCAGGTGTTGCTGGGATCCCTGACTTTAATCTGAAGAGGATATTCAAGAGGCTGCAGAAACCTGTGGCATTTTCCAGAACTCTGAGATGCTTAAAGCATTTTTCATTCCTTTCCCAGGGTTTTTATGTTAACTGCATCCCTCTTTCATCACCTTTCCACACTCTGTTTAGAATGAATTAAAACCATTTCCTGGGACTGACCACAGGAGGAAGCTGACGCTTACAGGCAGATCCTCCAGTGGGCCAGCAAGGCCAGAGAACAAAACCTACTTGAGGAAAATAATGAGTGATTTTCCCCTGGATATTTGCTTTCAGCGTGAACCCTGCTCCTTGCCCCCCAGCACGTCTAAAAGAAAGTTACAGCCTTTTCTAAAATGACAAACAAGACAAAGAGGGAGCCACACACCATGGCCGTGAGGGATCCTGGAAGGGGAAGGAGAACAGGATTAGCCAAGCAGCAGTGCTGGCAGAAGTGAAGGGGTTGGGGGGGAGAGCAGGACCACCCCTCTTGGCAGTAACAAGCAAGAGATCTTTCATTAGTTCACTGCTATAAAACTAGTCCCAATCAAAACGGCTGCTAAAGTGAAATTTTAGCTCCAGAGCTTTACTTCTGTGAGATGACTGATGCTCTATTTACATTATTATTTCAGGAAGGAAAGAGAGGGAAAGGGGAGAGGAAAGGAGGGTGGAAGGAAAAATTTTAAAGCAAGTAAAGGCATTGCTCTTGGTCAGAGCAGTGTACGAGACTATTTTTCACCAGAATGACTATTATCATCATGGTCCTAAAGAGAAAAGAATATATGGTATGTAGAAAATAAATAACATCAGAAAGTAAGTAGCCAGGCACTATTTATTTTTTCACAGTGTAACCAATCAACTTCACAGCAGATACAGTAAAAACAATGCATTACAACTGCTTTACAAAGTTCAGTGTTGAAACTCTCTTGATTCTTATCACTTTAAGAGACATCAGAGCACAAACATCTAATCTGTTCATTTTGCACAGAACACATGGTATTCAATGGCGGTTTTTTTATTTCTTTTTATTTTTTTAAGAGTATGGCTTTCAGAGTTTTACATTGAGAAGATTACAGGCCACATCTCAGAAACATCTGTATGAACCATGCACCAGGGTGCAAGCACATTTCCATTCAATGCACAAGGACTAGTGCGACATTTATATGAAAATTCAATAGACATCAACATTCACAGTACAGTCATGAGCTATAAAACCTATCCTTCAAACTACTGTCAGTCTTCTCCCGGCAAGAGGGTTCTGAGATTTTTATTTTTCTAGAAGTCCTTATAACCCAGCTCTCTCCCATAATCTTACTTCAGAAATTTTGTTTTCAAAGCCTTGAGCAGCCAAGCCCCTTCTGATAATGAGGGCCACGTGTACCTCCTTTCTGAGCTTGTTAGTATTATTCCTGGCACCAGTCTTAAAGTCTCATCAGTCTTCAAATAAAATTAGCTTTTAGCAGCTGATGTATTCTGCATGAGGTACACTGTTGTCAAAAAAAACCCCATAGGGTGAAATCCCTCCATTTGCTTTCATCTCTCCCCAGACCTCAAGAAAATAAAAAAATTAAAAAATAAATAAATAAAAAAATCCCACAGGCAAGAGAGACCAAAAGGCTAGAAAATTCTAGCCTTGAACCATATTTGAACTTTCCACAATATTCTATAGCAATCTAAACTTTACATTTATTTAAAGCGCTATCACTGATGCCTAGTTACTCACTTTTGGAGTGCTTTAAACTGAAAGCTTAAGTGCTAATTTTTAGAAAGGGCTAAACATTCACAACTCTGAAAAGCAGGTCTTTTTCGTATGTCTTAAACTGCACATTGGAAAATGAGGTATCCAAAAACTAAGGGAATACTAAAAAGTGTAAAACTCTGAGTTCACCTTTTACCACAGTAGCAATAGAGTTCCCAAAATAAAGAGCAGAATGCATCTACTCCACAAATGTAACCACAGCAACTTCCGCAGCACTGAAGAAATCTACTCCTACCTATAAATCAACTTTTCACCAAAGAGGGAATTTTCATGTTTACCTTCAGTGATACCAACACCTATTTTCGACCAGAACATTTGTGTTCTCCCTTTCTTCTTTAGTAAAAAGGAGCTAAATCAAAAATGAATCCACAAGACCCATCAAACAGAGCCATAATTATTTTAAACTTCTGAACCATTCCTACATTCTAACTGTGCAAATCTAAATGGGGGTTTTTAGGACCTTTTTGGTCACATTCAGAACATTAATTTTAGGGGGCGGGGGGGAAATCTTAAAACGACAATCAGAATTTCATGAATATGTAAATATTTTCCTATCTTGCTTTTCAGATACAGGTATATATACATATGTCTTTGCTATTGCCAATATAATTTCTACCACACTCACAAAGTCTCAGCTGTATGGGATTTAGCCAAGAGCATCATCAGTGTATCATCTCTGAAGTCTTCTGGTTCAGCCATGCTCATTAATAATGTTGTCAAATATTAACATGATGAAATCAATGCTTCACTCTAACCCAGCAGACAGACTTTATCAAAATGGAGAAGCAAAGAACAATCAATTTAATACCTGCAAATGCTTTAGTTTTGGCATTGCACACAAAAGATTATGGTATTTTAAGAGAGGCTGAAGAAGTCGTGGCTTAATCACATTAAAAGCCGGTGAGGATACCTTGATGTTTCTAGGTAATTGAATGTAATAATGGATGAGTGCATACCAAGGCTATTGGAAAAGTACCAAATAACTGAGTAGAACTGTAAATATCAGCACACTTATAATAATAATAATAGTCCAACTGAAGAGGTTTCTGGAAGGAAAACTGAAATGGAAGAACAAATTTGCGTCAATATTGTGTATTTTATATATAATCCTTAGAAGCAGCACTGAGAGTTACACAATTTATCTTAATGTTCCATATGTTTTTTCATAAGTTATCCACAAGGGCTTTAATAAATAATTTTAAAAGGAACATTGATGCACAATATTGCAACATTGTCCACTGGTGCCAAAACACTATCAAATTCAATGCATGATATGAGTGTTCAGTTTAGTAGTTAAAAAAATTAGCATTTTTTAAAAATAGAATGAAAAAAAGGATGCACTAATAAGGGGCAAACTGTGAATCACTGAAACTATGTGAACTATAGATGCTGAGACAGAGACTTGCATTAAGAGTGTAACTGAAAAATGGCATCTCAATATAATAAACACTGAGATACATAATAAATCAGCAAGTGTTATTTTTGAAGGGCATTTCTGTAAATTTAGGTTTTTAGACCATGCATTGTAATTGTTTATAAAACTTCAATGAAGGGAAATACAAGTTATAGCAGTATTATTTATTTAATTGGAAACAGCAATTAAGAACAGATATTAGGTTTTCTAAGATAGGAATCACCATGAGATTGCCAGATTCTGATCCCTCAGTTTAATTTAAGGAAGTATTTACATTATATAGCAATTTAAACTGTAAGTAAAGATATCATAATGCAACCCTTCACGTTCACACAAAAAATGTAAGCATTCACAGTGGACAAGAGTGGGAAATGCAAAAGATATTGTGAAGACCCACAAACCACTGAGAATTTTTTCAGTGACTAAAGCATGGACACAGATTGTATAGTTACACTGGGCCTATGAATATGCAAATGTCCACATTTACCTGTCTGGGAAAACCTGAGCCATAGTGCAAGCGCCTTCATTGTTCCTGCTCAGTGGAAGAGCCACAAACATGACTTTACCTGTTTAAAACGACCATGACCTGTCTTCTGCTGATTTCACAAGCCAAAAGTTTTCTACTTACTGCCTTCCTAAGGAGGAAAAACAATTCAAGGGGAAATAGACTTCTGCAGTGAAATAATGACTCATCCTCACTTCCCACCTACAGTAGCTGGTTTTGGTTTTTGTTTCTAAATACCGAACTGACAAAAGCAATATAACCTCTGCGGGGGCAGTACCGGTCATCGCTGTTAAGAGTCTTCAACCTTTTCAAGTCTAAATGACAAAGCAATCTTAATGCCACCCTACAGAGCCAGTCTGCCTCCTCAGCTGGAGCAACTGAAAATCACTCTGCCAATGTTTGGTGGCAAGACATCTCATACTGGCAATGCCCAGGCAGGGAAAGTTCAAGGGGAAACCTTTTCTTTTGAATTCAGCAAGGCTCAAACCATGATGATAAAGATCATTCTGTGAAGCTAGAAAAAATTGTTTCCAACCTGAAAAATGCCTGACTCTCAGGTAGGCATGCAGAGATGTATGGAAAAGCAGCTGCCTCAAAGAATTACAGAAGAGAAGCCTGATTACTGCAAGCGGACTCCTGTCCTTCTTGGTCCTGTCAGCTATTGGGACTCAGGCCCTGTCATCAGTGGCAAAATTGTCCTCATCTACACACACCATACACCTACTCTTCTGAAACTCTTGACTAAGAAAAGGAACTGAGAGGAAGAACAAGGTAGAACAGTTTACAGGTCTTCTGTCTTACATCCCCTGTGGCTCTCCTCACACAGCTCAAGTAATGTTGATCTACCATAAGCAAAATTTGCAGGCAAAGAAAGATTAGTCACTGTGAAGGGGAATGAGATTGCCCAGGAATATTACAGATTTTTTTTTCCCCCTTAAAGTGCCATGAAGCTTTTAAGATTTTTTTTAGAAACAATACATTGCTAGTGGGCAACAAGACTCAGCTATGGAAAAAGGGCTAGATCCTTAAGCCTATTACAGTTTCAGCTAAACTATCTCCATGGGCTGCCTGAGGTTCCCACTAAAGCCTTTGTAATGCTCTGGCTTTCTCAGTGAGATTTACTCGTAAATAACATCAAAAGTTTACTATTCACTGCCTTTTCACTAGCATCATAACAGATCCAAAAAGACAACTCGGAGCCCACAATACTGAGTCATGTGACAAGATTTAAACACCGTGTCCAGGAGTGCAATTAAAACTCTCCCCCTGTACTACACGGGGAATACGTCAGTGCCTCATAACAGGACAGTCAACTCGATGAAACCACCCCTGTGCAAAGACAAACATCAAGTGCAGAGATGCTTTTCCATCAATCTGGAAGTCACAGCACACATCCATCTTCTGAAGGGAAGCATGTACCCTGTTTTAAATTATAGTCTAGTAGGCAGAAATCACCCTTCCTTTTAACCAGAAACTGTTACCAACCTCCCTGGAGAACACCAGATATCCTAGTTCATGCCTGATGTGATCACAATCCACCTTTCCCACTCCCTAGAATCATAGAATAGTCTAGGTTGGAAGGGACCTTTAAGATCATCAAGTCCAAACATCAACCTAACACTGCCAAAACCACCACTAAACCATGTCCCTAAGCACCACATCTACCTGTCTTTAAATACCTCCAGGGATGGTGATTCCAGCATTTCCCTGGGCAGCCTGTTCCAATGTTTGATAACACTTTTGGGGAAGAAATTTTTCCTAATATCCATCCTAAACCTCCCCTGGCACAACTTGAGGCCATTTCCTCTTGTCCTATTGCCTGTTACTTGGGAGAAGAGAGACCAACCCCCACCTCTCTACAACCTCCTTTCAGGTAGTTGTAGAGAGCGATAAGGTCTCCCTTGAGCCTCCTTTCTCCAGGCCAAACAACCCCAGTTCCCTCAGCTGCTCCTCATAAGACTTGCGCTCTGGACCCTTCACTGGCTTTGTTGCCCTTCTCTGGACTCACTCCAGCACCTCAATGTCTTTCTTGTAGTGAGAGGCCCAAAACTGGTATTCGAGGTGGGGCCTCACCAGTGCTGAGTACAGGGGGACGATCACTTCCCTCGTCCTGTTCACCACACTACTCCTGATACAGGCCAGGATGTTGTTCGCCTTCTTGGCCACCTGGGCACACTGCTGGCTCATACTCAGCTGGCTGTTGACCACCACACCCAGGTCCTTTTCCACCCAACAGCTCTCCAGCCACTCTTCCCCAAGCCTGTAGTGCTGCATGGGGTTGTTGTGACCCAAGTGCAGGACCTGGTCCTTGGCCTTATTGAACCTCACACCATTGGCCTCAGCCCATCAATCCAACCTGTCCAGATCCCTCTGTAGGGCCCTCCTATCCTCCAGCAGGTTGACACTCCCACCTAACTTGGTGTTGTCTGCAAACTTAATCACTGAGTCTTTCTCTCCCTGAAGGAGAGACTCAATGACTGAATGCAGTCTGGGTCAGGTTTCCATTCCCAAATGTTTTAGCCCTCAAGGGGACTACCAGCGATGTAGACACCTGGGTACTAGCTCTCTTTCCCAGTGTCTATTGTACTCAATAACTTTTAAAATAGTTGCATCATTAATAATAAAAGGAGAAAAAAGATAACCTTTTCCTGATTTAACCTGATTTCTGTTTTTCTGTGTGACATTTCACCAGAATGATCACTCAAGATAACTGTCTATTGCTCATTCATGCTGTAATTGATGTATAGGAAATACACAGTATTTTTTTTTTAAATTAAAAAAAGGTTTAATTATGTTGCTGGGAAATCAAAAGCATTATCACAGACACCAGTGAGAAACCTATTAACTAAATATAAGTCACTCAGATCCATAAGACTGGATTCTGGAATCACTTCCCCTCACAACCTTTTGTCCCTCATTTCTCCTCTTCCTCCACAGCAGCTTTCAGTGCAGATTCTCAATGGAATGAAATATGCCCCTCATAAGAAGCCATCCCTCTGCCTCCAGCTGCAAGCTCCCATCACCTGTCCTGGACCAGAACAACTGGTCATAGTCTTGCATGTTCAGTCAGATGATCCCACTCTTCTGGTTGAAACATTAACTTACAAAAGAGTAAAATAAAGATAGATTTTCAGGTTTTGATTCATCTGGCAACGTGGCTTTACAACCGCTATTGCTGGCACAAGTGAAGCAGAAGCAAGAGACGACTGAAAAAGGAAGGACAGATCTACTTTCATTCACATAAACCACTTGGGTAGCAAGCCCATGGCATGAACCAATGCAGAGGGCGTTTCTAAAGCTCAGAGAATATTCTACCTCTCCCCATGAGTCAGTCTCCCCAAAGCACATTATTTTGGGTATGTGGACATTCACTGACCATTTTCAGAAACAGAAGCACAGCAATTCTTTCTAATTCCTGGCCTTGTATTCTTTAGCTGAGGAATTCTACGTTAGTTTCCATTTTCTATATCTGTTATAATGACTACAAAATACAGTATTATTTCACAAACATGAAAGATCACATTTAATGCATAACTGAGAGAAACCACAATGAATTAAAAAATAATTAAATTAACAACTATTTTAAAAAAATTAAATTACATGTATTCACACTAATTCTCAGGTATTTGGAAAAGGAAACAGTAAACTGAAATGATGACTAATGCAATTAAACAAAACATACTTTACTTTAGGCAGATAGTTATTTAAATCCAGACTCCTCCTGTTGGACTTTCAATTGAAAGGTCAAAGGTGTTCACAAATTACAAAGCACAGTTCATATATCAATTTTAAACAAATCTTTTACTACCATAGCAAATAAGCAACACAAAATTATAAAAACCATGTTGGAGGTGATTCTCCTTCAAAGTCTTATGCAATCCTATGTCTCTGAATGTCAGAAAATTGGATAAGGTTAAAGCCTTTGAAGCACATCAACATGTGAATATAAAAGCTCACGCTTTGGTTGCACTGCCACTACATAAAACAGATTCATTCGACACGGAAGACATGCACTGAAGATCAGTGAGGTACAATCATAGACAAAATCTTACCAAAAAATAACACACTGAGCTGTACTACTACAGACAAGTGGTGAACACTAATACAGAAATATCAAGGAAAAGTATCTTTTTTTGAAAAATACTTTTCAGGAGATGCCTAAGATAGGTGCAGTATAAAACAGTTTCCCCAGACTTTCACCTCTTTGCCTTTATGGCAATTTCTTCTCTTATGTCCTTCTTTTTCGTGAGAAAACTTCTTACTTAAAAGGCTCTGGTTCACATCCTTAACATTTAATCATTTGAGCTACTGAACGCTCATTATTGAAATTAGTGCAAATTAAGCATGTGATAATGGCATCAATTCAGGATAGCGTCACTCTTTATGACAGTACACAAGCACACGCTTTTCTGAATTCTAGTCTAATTACAGTACTGATTAGGAAAAGGTTTAAGCATGTGCGTAAGCAGTAGCGGTCAGACTAATATGACTCCAAATACTGTGATCCCAGCTACCAGTAAACGAACTTTTATCCAGGTAGGTTTGAAAGATGACTGCTGCATCTAAATCCAAGTAATTATAGTCTCTGTTTCTTGCCATTTTTTCGAGTAGATTTCTTGGAATCAAGTATTTACAAGCAGATTAGAAAGAAAACACATAGGACTAAAATAACACATTTATTACATGCCATGTTACAGTTCACTGCGTTCCCATTTCTATTTGCACTCACAGTACTATGTGAAACTAAAATTATTTCATCAGAAACAAATGAAGTACACAGAAAAGTTTGTCAACAGACAGAAGCAAGTGTATCCCTAAGCCAAACAGCCATAACATTCAATAGCTTTAATACTCCATTACATTGTTTCACAGAAATTAGAGATGAAAGACTTCTTATCCATCCCTTGCCAATTCAGGATGTTTTCTGTTCTCCAATTCAGTCACTGGAGGCTGATTGGCAACTGACAACCACATGAATAGAAAAAGCTAACTAGATGTGCCAGAGGAGAGCAGGCTGTGAAATTTGTGTTTCCCCTTGTAAAGTGCCAAGTTCTTTCAAGTTCCTTTTGTTTAAAGGTGAATTAATGAAACTCAGGAGCTCACAAAATGTGGGCCTTGTATTGTATAGCGAGCAGACTGCTTTTCAAGTACACATCCAACATACTGCTGCTGAAGCCACCTTCATCCCTCCTACAGAGGAACGTGTTTAGTGTGCTGTCAGAAAGCATCAAACTGCAGTATGGAATTAAAACTGACACATTTCCTTTGTATTGAACATTTTCTGAAAATGAGACTCGAAAGAAACAATACATTATAGTAGATCAGTCTTGTTAATGGTGCTGCACTTCTATGCTCAGTCTAACAGTCAGAAGGAGTTGGTGCTCAGAAAGGTCACGCAACAAATAATGTCAGCCAACCTTGACAGCAGGCTTTCAGATTCTCTCTACCACTTTCATATCTCATCACCTAAACACTGAAATAAAGTTCGCATTAAAATGGGATCTTCTCTGTCACACTTTCTTCCAGAATCACTGCACATAGTCTTGCATTCTCTATTAAACTTCAGGGCTGAACACTGCAGTAACATTTCATCTGAAATGTGTATTGCGTATCACATCTTATTATGTCTGGTACCAACTAGAATATAAAAATACATTAATCTTTTCTGAGAAATTCAGAGGAGGGAGCACATTCAACAGAAATATTGGGAGGGAGGGGCTTTTCATGTATCATTTTCTATTATTAGCCATTAATCATGTCTTTATCTCCAGTACTGAACATCCTTACCTACAGCCAAATGCTAATCCCATTAATCCTCTTTAAAGATCTGTAAGGTCTTCTGTGTAATTCTGACTTTTACTCAATGCATATCTTAATTTTACAGTGATTTTTGCAAGCTCACTTGAGACTAGTTTCTTTTTGAGAAAGGAGGAAAACCTGCACTTTTCCGTAATGAATACAATGGATTTAAAAATAGAAATGAGATACTAAATGCTGCCAGCCAGCATTAGTCAACACAGAGAAGTCAGTCCAGAAAGGCTGCTACTGAGGAACTGCTACCAAGGTGAACAGAAGCTCTGACCACAGAAAGGCTGGAGAACTGGTCCTATGATTTTGGGTGGAATACATCCCATCCTGGAGAAGGATCTGCAATGCATAAGGATTATTTTTGTCTCCCTCTCCTCCCCCCCACTAACAGGGTTTTTCCATTAGAAACAAACAAATATCAAGGAGGTAATTACACAGCAATCCATAACACAGGTTCAGTAAATTCAACCATTTGGCTTTGGCTCCGTGTGTAGCATATGCAGTAACAAGCAGAATCTACAAAATCATACTGTATGCAAAGTGGAGCAGGTCACACACTACACTCTTAGGGCTGGAGATTTAATACAGTGGCTTTGAATACAATGACTATAGCATTGTTACAGGTTTTCCAAACTCTGATGGTACAAATTCAACTGCATGTAGAGTTATGACTTTTTCTCTGGCCCTCAGTATGAATCAGACAAAGGAGAGGGGTATGTGGAGGATATGAAGAGCATTATGCTTAATGGCCAGAATCTCAGTTAGCCAACATCAATCTGGTTTCCATGAAATGAGCAAGCAATGGCAGCTGGGCAGGAATTTTTGAAAGTTGTAGCCCTCTTGGAGAACTTTGTGGAATTCACAACAGTGAAGTAATGGCAGATGGAGCACAGACATAAAGGTAATCTAAGGTTGAAAGCCAAAAGCCTGTATCAATGGTCAGGGTAAGACAAGCTCAGAATTACCCTTAGGGGTTTTGTGATATATCCATTTCTTGCTGCTCTAATCTCTGCATTCTGTATAAATCTGAATGTGATTAATTATGACTTAATCACTCTTTTTAACATACTGCAGAGAACAAATGGCTGGTTAAAAAATAGAAATATTCCATTGCAACTTTTTTAAATCAGGGATTAATAAAGTCATCACCTTATGGATGAAATGGATGAGAATGACTAATCCCATTTTATTAAGGCTTTCTTTGTAAAGGTGTAAGAGATGCTACAAAATTCATCTGCATTATCATTTAGGATTAAAATTGAAAGCTCATGTAGAACTGTCCAGTTAAATAACATAGCCTCTTGGCTCTGCATTTTGTTAGAGCTGGACTAAAATATATGTGTGTTCAGGCAAGTTAAATCTTAGGGATATTTATTTTTAAATTTTCTCTTCAAAATACCAATATCAGTTCTATAGTTGATCACAAGAGGGAGACTACATCACCATATTTCCTCTCATTGTTTCAAATTTTTAAAGCATCCAAACAATTTGAGTCATTTTGGACCAGCTCTGATCTTTGACTGCTCACTGAAAGGTGTTAATGACTGTTCAATTAGCATTTTTTTCTGAGTTTGTCAAACCTCTGAAATTTATAGATAGAGATATCCAATCCAGTAAACAAGATTGAACAATGCAAAGGCAGTTGGAAAGAAGATTCGAGAATAGGAGTCAATTTTTGCAATACGGATGTGTATTCTTCCTTCTCTCCAAGATCCTGTGCGGCAGTCTTCAAAACAACAAAAGAAGCTAGCACAGTCTTTCCCTTCTAGACACTCATATCCATAATCATCATCACGTTCAGGGAGATGATTAATGTTATTAATTGGAATTAGAGTCGATCCAGGTCGAACAGCAATTGCAGGTGGTTTCTTAAGAAAAACAAAAAAGAAAAATATAGTTTTGCAGGGTTTTTTATCCTCACATTAAATAATTCCATAGGCTTGCCATAGCAGAGGCCAATATAAGCACCTTCGGTACAATATACAGAAATTAAATTAAACGAAACAGTTTGGGGAGCTTTGTGAATTATGAACTGCTGTATATAATTAGCTTGTGCAGGCAAAAGATCATGAATGATTTTCACCTGCCACAGTGAAAATTGGGCTGTGCTGGGATTTGGGAACAGTGGATAATTAGTTACACAGACAGGGTTAGCTGATCCCATCTACACAACACAAAAGAACATTTTGAAGTCAGTCACAACTTGATGACTGGGTCACAAGGAAGTCCACAGGCAGGTTACAAGCATCACTACCAAGGGAATGATGGTTCTCCCATCATTTAGAGTCTTTCAAATGAGACTGGATGTGTTTCTGGAAGCTACGTTTTCACCAAAAAAAAGCTAATGGAATTAGTACAGCATCACTGGTGAAGTCTGAGAGACTGAGACACATAAGGCCAGGCTATGTCATCTAACCCTCTGATGTTAAATCTCTAAACAATATGCCCCGCTTTTAGAAACCAAGACATAAGACTCCTTAGGAGAATGCCACTGAAGGCAGTGAAGCAAGTTAATTTAGCTCTTAATTCTTACTTTTACTTTCCATGGGCATACCTCAACCCCCTTGCAATCTGGTAAACAACTCAGTGTAATAGATGTTAAAGTTCATAAATAATTTTCATAGAAAAGATCCGGGTGCATTATTGCCTCGTACATATACTGTTTGATATTCCCTTTCTTGTGACTTTTGCCTTTTCACCTTCCTTTTACTTGCACTACCACAGCCCATCTTTCCCCCTTTTATTATTTTGTTTCCACACAGTTCTTCACTCTTCATCCTTGTTTGCCTGAATATTTCAAAAGACATTCTCTTTCTCTATCTGTCCTTTTTTCTCTTTCTAAATCTCATAGCCTTTTTATACTAATCCATAATCCTCTTTCTTTCAAACCCCACCACCACCTTTGGCATCTCTTCTAAAATCTTCAGACTGAAGCTGGGGGTTACATCAACACTACTCTTACATTGTCTGCTCTCTTTTCTACCATCTCCATAATTTGTCAAGTAAGGAATAAATACAGCAGGAAAGAATGCAGTCAGAAGAACTAACTGGGTGTTGAAGTATAGAGAAGAATCTCTCAAACAATTAGACACAATAGGCAATGAAATGTTGCCTATATGAAAAAAATATGAAAAGCAGGAAGCCACATCATTTAGATTCGTTATGTTTTGAAGTCCTGTTGTCCCACTTCCAGAGAGTTACTCTGGCCAGTACGCAGATCTCTATACATTGTCAAGGAAGCACTATTGCTGCAGGGGCATATTTCCCAATGTCCCAAGGGGTGATGTTGAAGTAGTGCAGTATCCACTGCATTTTCCAATAGCTTTATTTAATAAGTGTCTTTACCAGAGGAAGTTTCACACAGACTGCTGTTTCAACACTTTTTAGACACGATGACCTAGGGAGCTAATTATCATCCTTAAAGGCCTCGTTATTCTTTTCAGTTATGATAAAATACTGACAATACTAACAAACAGCAGTTACATGCTTCTGCCCTAATGTGAGGCATTGCAAACAGGGCTTATTTTTATAAAACATGAAAAGTAAGATCAAATTTTTTTTTGAACTTACAAAAGCATTGTTTTGTTGAAGATATATAAGGAAAGATGCTTTTTTCTGATTCACGCCTACTCTGGCTTTACAAGAATTTTCTGACCGTTGGTTCTGCCAGTGTAAGACTCATGGCATGATCCGTTTCCACAAGCGGTGTAAAACAGGAATCCCCAACGCACAAACCCCATGGGAGGAGGAAGAAATAACAGTACTGCTTTCCACTGCTCAAGTCACCAGCACAGACTGAAGCTGGCTACTGAATCACAGGTTTGAAGAGGTGGCCTGGGAGAGGCAGAAAGACAGTGCCATCTTATAGCCCTCACTACCTACAGGGAATACATAAAATGTGTGTAAGAAAGAGACAGCGTGACAGAAAAGGGGAAAAAAGACTAACAGCTCACAAGAAAATGACCTTATATCAATTGGCAGAGACTTAAAAAAACCCACAAAAACAAAACATGTAGACAGAGTAGTAAGTACATGCTGATTGTTCATGTGTGTGCCTACTGATAGTGTAGATAAAACCCCACATACAGTGAGAAGCATTTATGATACACTCTGATAGGACCAAAACCAAATTATTCTGTATTAATGCTAATACACATACAAAAGAAAGCTGTCTTCTGTGGAGATCATAGTACAGGTGATGCATTCACTTCAGGTGAAACGATGATCAAAACAAGATCCACAACTAATTCAGTTTAATCTTTTCTGCCCTAACTCATTATCCTTATTAATGGGGATTTACATAAGCCAATTCACACTGCCTTTCTTGAATGATGCCTGCACATACTTTGTAAGATAAAACTGCTGTAATCATTCGTAAAATCTCACCATTTTTTCACAAGATCATTTATCGCACCTTATTGGCATCAGTTGCTGGAATAAGAAGCTTTTATTGCATTTTGCAATGGAAATAGAAGACCTAGGAAAGGCAAGTTTTCCAAGGAAAAAAACACCTGTAAATGAGAACTTTTCAGAAGGAATTAAACTGACTATTTTAATTAAATTGTTATTTTGAGTTACATATCTATAACTACAGGAGAAAAAGAATGAATAGGAGTCTTTGACAAAGATAAGGGGGGTGGGGGAGTGGAAAGGATTTGTAATTGTATGATTTCCCATTAATTAATCAGATGGATTCTTTAATTCTTCTATTTGGAACAAGAAATTATATAGCTTTTTATAAAACGTCACCAAAAAAACCTATTTATCAAATCAGAATCCTTGCATCTAAGTATATTAAATTTAATCCCCTCCCTTTTTTTAGAGTAATCTCTTATCTAGTATGGTCTTACAGCCATAACGTGCTGAAACATGTTTAAAGAATTTGGTGTGAAAAGATGGTTGTTTTTCAACTACTTAGAAATAAAAAGCATGCTTTAAGAACACAGTAAAACACAACTGAACAATGTTTTGAGTATTACATTGCTAATTTTAATCTTAGTCCAAACTCCAGCTATTTATTCTGTAAGTGTCATAGTTTCTATCTCACCATCATTTTACATTTTAAATTGTCATATCCACTGAAAATGTCAAAGCATTCGGCAGATTACTGCACAAATGGCTGATGTGTGAACAGATTTTGGGAAGTCTCATTGCTCCGTTCAATAGCATGTGCTTGCAAACCACTTCAATGGCTTTTGATCTGCCAGCAGCTGATCTTTAGTATCTCCCTGGTTTGCATAAGTAGTATTTCCTCCCCTCTTCCTTTTCTCCTTGTTGTGCATGTTAAGAGCAGACCTATTTCAGCTCCCTGTTCCCTAAGTGTTGTTGAGACCTCATTGCAACAACCTAAAATTAAATCTGCTATGCTAACACTGGGAAGTCCCCCAGTGCAGCCTCTGTTGTCTCTTACCCTCATTGCTCAGCTTACCCACATTCATTTCCACCACTAACGGGAAGGAGGTTTGAGGTTTCCATTTTCCAGTCCTCTTGGCTGTGCTGGATTCCCTGAGGATCACAGTGATGTCCGACCCAGGCAGCGCAGGGCAGTATTAATCCTTTACCACCAGCCTTGGCCTAAATACACAGCTGATCCACTCGGACCAGCTCACCATATGAAACGTAAGGGCTCTCATTTCCCTCTTACTAAGCCACAGCAGCCCTGCAGTGCCCCCATAAGACAGTCTCCTCCAGCAGCGCTGCTCAAAACGGGCGCGCCAGTGCTTTCCGACACTAGTTGGAGAATGGATATGGTTCATAACAGGATTTCTGCATTTCCATATCTGGGCTTCTGTAATTTCGTTTCAATTTCTGTTTGATCTTACGCAGGTGGTATTCAGCCTTCACCCAGAAAAGACAATGGATATTATGATTCAGCTATGCTCCAGCTTCCTTTGATGAAATGATCTGCAAGGGGGCTTTATAACATTGTCCTTCCTCTTATTCTCTCCAGAAGATGACTACAATCAAGCCTCAGATATTAAGACTGGTGTTTGAATGAATAAGCTCTTTAACGCCTTTACCTCAATGTTTTGTTAGTTTAAAGATTGGCTTTAAATATTTGTACCGGCTTCTAACAGTAGATCCTTTGGAAGTTCCGGTATTCTTACTACACGAACAGAAAGCCTCTTAAAATTGAATAATACTTGTTCCTGGAATACGTGGGGATTCACACCATACAAACATCGACTTGTAAAAGCAGAAGGTTCATTTTACCAGAAAGAAACATGGAAGTTAAAAAAAACAAAAAACAAAAAAACAAAAAACAAAAAAACCCCACCAAACAGTTAAAGTAGAACTTCTGAAGTGGAAGGGAGTCAGAATACTGACCAATAATAAGCACTTATTCCCTTGCAAAGCTTGCGAGGTAAGACCCAAGTTAGGTGATGCAGACCCAAACAAATCCTCGTACCTTCAGTCCATTTACATTATCTCTACTGCTACAGTCTTATCTGCCAAGTGCTGTTCTCAGAAGCACTGTGCCCAGACAGAACTGTCTCCATGGGCACACGCTCCACGGGCAGCTCTACAAGCACCAAGGGCTCGGGCATGGCATAGGAGCATGGAATATTATATGGAACCACTCTCTAGCTTTTGCTCATGCCTTCTCATTCATATACGAGTGGAACGATCTAAAAACTTTGTTCATTAGTAGTATTTACAGAAAATGAGTACAAGCCCCCCAACTGTAAAAAATTGGTAAATACTAGCATTAATTATCTTTGAACATTAGCCCTTCTACTTAAGAACCAGTCTCTCAAAGTTAATGCTACAATAATGAACATTCTGGGGTTTTTTTTCTTCTTGTTTGGTTAAACTTACTGATGGCTTAGATTTTGCCTTCTTTTCTTTTCCTTTGTCCCCTTTTCTGTTGCTGGTAAAGTAATGCAAGGTGCCATATTCCATCAAGGCAGCAAACACAAAAATGAAGCAAACTGAAACAAAAAGGTCCATTGCTGTCACGTAGGAAACCTTTGGGAGAGACTTCCTAGCAATTGTACTCAACGTTGTCATGGTCAGCACCGTTGTAATGCCTGTTTGAGAAAGAAAGAAAAAAAGACATGAAGAGGGAAGTGTATAAGTAATCCAATCATACTGTCACAAAAAAAAAAATATCCTCAAATTAGCCCTTAATTCGTTCATGAGGCGCACAAGAACTGAGCCACAGCGGGGTCCACCGCTGATCACACTCGCACACATCAGTGCTATTGCAACAAGCCATCCCTATGGATCCAGCAGCCGCCGTGGAGTCATACAGAAGACAGCACGTTTCACCTTCAGTTTAAATCTCTCCCTTTTTCAACACACACTGAATAAACAATGGCACTGAGAAAGTTTGTGTAATTTTATAGATCTGTTATAGAACGCACACATAAAACAGATAAAATAGACAAACAGGTACAAATTTTATAAACACAAAATGTCCTTTGGCTCTTGAAAGATTAAAATGTGCAAAAGGACACATTCAGAAAAAAAGTGTGTTACTTACCAATGATTTCAAACTTTCAGAAAACACGAGAAAAAGGAATAATGTTTTCAAGTTGTTTGCTTCTGACATGTAGCAGATCAAACTAGATGACCTTTATGGCCTTTCTGGTCTCATTCTCTAAATTACTAGGTATTTTTTCAATACTGTGTCTTAAGTAATAGAAAATGTTTCCCTTGATTCACGTACATACAAGTTAATTAAAAGAACAAGCTGGCCTTAATAGCGTTTTGTTCAGAATCTCAACTATACCACTCTTCACTGGTTTAACATTTAGAAGGTGTTAACACTTTCTTCTTATATTTGATGCTTCAGGGAGATGCAAAGCCTTTTTCATAGTAGTCCAAAATTAATATGTGACCTTTCCTTTGGAGAGCAATACTTGAACACACAAATAATTTGTTATTTACATGTACAGACTTATCGCAAAAAATGTGTTACACCAGTCTCAGGCTGTCTATGGCTTTTAAATCAAAGCATGGAATCAAGGGTCGCTATGGACTGATCCTGCAGCAGGAAAGCAGTGGTGATTTTGCAACAGATTTCCCAGTGAAATTACATGCCTAAAAGGGCAAACAGATAGCCACAGAGTTTTTCAAAAGTGCTTTGCTCCCAGTAGGTGCTTTTGAAAATCAATTAGGCATTTATTTCTCTGCATAGCTAAATATCTAAATACCTTTAATCATCTCAAACCTTTTGCTTTGGGAAATCACAATCTGCCAGGATCTTCCAACATATATGAAAGAAAAAGGCCCAAGCCTTTTCAGTGTACCAAAGACCAGCACAGCCTCCAGGTGGGAAGTCATACCTACCATTCCCCTTACTGACTTTTGTTCAGAGAGGACAAAAGGAGACGTGGACTTTCCCAGTCCTCTCCACTGTGCGAAAGGCATACAGGGGGCTCTCACAGGGAGCAAACCTTCCGTAGCATCACGACGGCTTGCCACCATGGACCTTGCTTAGTTCTGGCTTTCTTGTCTTAATTTCTCAGTCTCTTTCTATAAAATTGTGTCTATTTGACTGGTATTCTCTTTCTTCTTCACCAGCATATCCACATGTGAGAGAATTCATCCTACAATCTGTCAAATGATGGCTTCTGCATGTTCACACAAAAGGAGCTCAGAGTTAACTGCAGGGAGCTGTAAATATGACATTGCAAACCTTTGTAGTACATCTCAAGTAGATGAAGTTTAGTACTGCTGAAGTGGGAGCATGAAAACTCTCGCTTAACCATGAGATCAAAGGAGAATTTGCCAGGTTCATAGCATAGAAAAAGTACTCCGTAAAAAGAGCAAACTGGATACAGAACTAGCAGGATATCAACACAACGGTTTTTCCTGTTACAGCTAATGCCTTTCCAGATGGTACCCACAATGAGGTCCAAAGATTAGTCAAAGAAATCTTCTAATAAATTTTTAAATCAAGGTTTGAAATTATCAAGAGATAGATTCACTTATTTATTCTAGATTTTAGGCTCTCTTCACTAAACTTTGCAGTACTTTTAAACAGCATAAAGTTAAGATCCAAGACTCGGATTTTCTTCCTCTACCTTTTCATTAGTCTACTGAGCCATGCTCATTTTTGCTTACTTTCTTTCTTTCCTCATTAATCTTGCAGGCTTGACTGCACAGTGGTCCAGTTTCAGTGGGAAAGGCCGGGAGTTAAAGCCTGGACTCAGCCTTCTGGTACAAAACGCTCCTATAACGCGAGAATGGTGTGTTCACAATCCTGTAAGCTGATGAGGAAAATGAACTCACACCTCTCACTTCCTGAGATACACTCTCAGCTCTTGATCTTTCCCCAAAATAGGTCATACTGCTGTCACCAGTTTTACTAAAAGCACCTGTCACTGCTAAGCTCAAAGTTGCTAGTCCTGGAGTCCTGCGCACTCCATGCACCCCGGTCTGTCAGGCTTTATGTGGGGACCACAACTCTTCTCCAAGGCAGCGCGCAAATCCTGAACAGTCAAATGAAGGAGACTGACACAATGCCAAATAGGTCAGCCAAGACGACACTAACACAGAATTGTCTCTGTAGCAGAACTTGCAACACACTTCAGTACTGTCTGTAGTAAAAGCAGGACAGTGAGTCAGTTTTTGTGAGTTATATGCTTAACTGCTCGAAGTCAACTTTGGTTGCAAATTTTCTGTCCTATTCTGGGCTTAAAAGAACAACTGAATCATTTCTATTATTAAAAAAAAAAACACCACCACCACCAACAACAACAACAACAAAGAAAATCCCCAACAAAAAAAAAAAACAAACCACCAAACCAGATCTTCATGGTTTTTGCCTATGTAGTAATGATATCCTTTGTTCCATGATGCTAAGTGAAGTTTAATCACACTTGTCAGACTAAAAATTGCCATATTGCCATCCCTGGAGATAACAAAAAGAACATAAAGGAGAAAAAATATATTTATGTGAACAACAGCAGATCCACAAGGCTTGGATCAGGATTTCCAGATTTCCAGATTTCCATTTTCAACACTCCCTCCTTAAGCCCTGCTGTGCAACCACAGCAGGATCCTCCTACTCTTAATCTTGCAGTTCAAGAGAAAGAGTGACCAACAGTCACAATCTGAAGGGGAATAAACTGTGGTTAATTTACTCCCTGCTGCAGATTTTTATTCCTGGGAGTACTAGGCCCTTCAAGGTTGAAAAAAGACATTCTTACCCAGGGAAGTCCTTGCAGGAACTGCATCCTTATTGATCCAAAATGACACCCATGAAAGAACAACTGTGAGTATACAAGGAATGTATGTCTGAATAGTAAAATATCCCATACGTCTGCTGAGATCAAAGAAGATTGTCATAATAATATAATCACCTATAAATTAAAAAAAAGAAAAAATACTTACAAGACATTGAAAATGGTTTTCAGTTGTATCTTCATTTGTTAGTCTTGTTCCACACAGATATTCCATTAAATAAAACTTAACACTTCGCCTTACCAGACAAGGTATGAGAAATTTCAGTTGTATTTCGTAACCCTACAAATGCAAACTGATACAATCTCCAGTATTTTGGATCTGCCACTTCAACAGAGGTTTTCTTCCATTTGTATTCAATTTCATTTCTGGGATATCCATCTAGAATAAAACAGAGCAAATCAAGCGTTCAGCCACAGTATATATCAGAGCATGTTTTGTGATCTCTGAAGTTGTTTATAAACTAAACCAGGACTATACATAAAGTGGATCAGAGAGAAAACCAAACTTAAAATTTAACCCCAAAATATCCACCCTCAGTTTTAAGCCTAGCTAAATGTGTGATCAATCAAAAACTATATAAATACAAATGTTTAGGAAATATCTACACAATATTCTGGAACTCAGATATGAAAAACTGGCTCAGAATTCCCACTACAAATTAATACACAAATATAAGATACATTATCATTAAAAGACCACAAAGAACTTGAAAGGACAGACACTTATTAGTACATAACTTGATAAAATTCCCATTGACATTTATTGGAAATTTATTTGTCTGTTTTTTCCAGAATGGATTTTTGTGGCCTGATTCACTGTCTGGTACTTCAACTTTAAGGAAGTGCAACCTTCTTGATTTTGATCTGCCTCACGTGTTGCCCCACATTATCTTGCAGAAAGGCAGAAATGAAATTAAGCAAGACTTGCTTGTGTGGCACAACTATTTAATCAATGGAGCTACCAAAGCTCATTTAGCTGGAAGCACTGAAGAAGGAAGTACTAAATGAAAACATTAATTTAAAAAGAATCACTGAAGTTTGATTTCATTGCCTATTAGGTTTCACATTTAGGAATAAGTCATTTAGCTGTGTTCAGGTGGTTTGGGTTTCTTTTGCCAGTAATAGCACAATTCCCTTAGGAACACTTTTTTTTTTTTTTTTTTTTTTAATCTAGTTTATATTAAAGAAATGAAGCCTCAAAGTTGTGTTTCTTGCTCACATAAATAAGTCGCACTGAACGGAGAAGGACTTCTAATACTGATGAAGCATTTACAGGAACAGGTTGAAGAAGACAGATCTTACTTTTACTTTGAAGTATACCACATGAAACTAATTCAAAGCTGGCAAGTCTGGCAGGCATAAAAAATAAAGTTCTTCCAGGGCAATAGATTTCCATTAACTGGAATGGGCATTGTATCAGTCTCCTAAGCAATACGATGATTTTTAAAGTTGCAACTAAATGAAATGCATGTAATTCAACTCATTCATCACTGCATTTAATAATGCATTAAAAAATGCAATAAATCTAATCAAAACATAAACAGGTCAGTTTTTTCCTGCAAGGCTTTAGGAAGCAAACACTTGCTCTCTGCCGACAGAATTTAAGGAAATGTAAAGCCTGAATGTAAAGAAAAAAAGAAGTATTTTACCACCTACAGCTTGAAAACTCCAGTGGACAGGAGTGTTCATCCATAGGAAAGTTATGAAGCTGAAGATAACATTCAGCATTAATTGTGAGCCTGATTAGAAAAGGAAGGGAAAAAAAAAAAAGAAAAAAGATTATATTCCAGCATCCAGATACTTCAGACTAGATAGTAAAAAACATGCACAGAAATCAATTTTGCCAATTAATGGATGTTACACGTAGCCAACTGTGTCTGCAAAAACCATCCAGCATCACCGCCAAAGAACAAAAGCTCCCATCATATGCGATCTGAGAACCTGTGTTGTTTCAGTTGGCATTTTGAGCCATTACAAAAATTTCAGTTGATTTGGGGGGATCTCTCAGCTCTCCACCAGAAATAGGGGATAAAAGGGAGGGACTGAAGGCAGGGCAAGGAATGGATTTTATGATAGCAAGTAACGGAAGTTTCTGAAGAACACATTTGTCAAGTCAAATTGCATTTGGCATCATTGCATCTGGTGGCTATATACATGAGAGAGAAAGTGGGGACACTGTTGGGGCTCTATGCTCATGGAAGAAGCTCTGGTGAAGACAGTAGCATGGATAGGAAAGAGCAGACTTGATATTTCTACTCGTTTAATGTCTAAGGCATTCAAGTAATTCATGCAACTATTATATATTTTAGAAGCAGTTTAGGACTCAATGGTATGAACTGCTTTTGAAAATACTATCACAGATTTCATAGAATCATGGAATAGTTTGGGTTGGAAGGGACCTCTAAAGGTCATCAAGTCCAATCCCCCTGCAATGAGCAGGAACATCTTCAACTACATCAGGTTGCTCAGAGCCCCACCCAACCTGACCTTGAATGTTGCCAGGGATGGGGCATCTACCATCTCTGGGCAACGTGTGCCAGTGTTTCACCACCCTCATTGTAAAAAAATGTCTTCCTTATATCTGGCCTAAATCTTCCCTCTTTTAGTTTAAAGCCATTACCCCTTGTCCTATTGCAACAGGCCCTGCTATTTCCAAAGAGCTTCCAAGCAATCAACGCAAAACCCAGTTCTACTAACTTTCACTAGGAAGCTAGAGTAAGGGGCTAGACTCCAAACTGCCGCCTTTGCATTTAAAATACCTCCTCCTTTGTTGGTAACACTGTGAACAAAGCAGTTGTTCTACACCAAGTGTCAATAGGACCTTTCTAGAAATTTGTCCTGACTAAGAGAGATTTATGAGGGAAAGTGTATTTCTTGCCATATACTGGGGGGGGGGGGAAACAGAACCCTCCACACACATTTCCAAGTAAAACACTTGCATCCCTCTGATCCCTCAAATTCACCAGCTATGGTATATACATTTATTGCCTTTGTTTTCCATTTTCAACCTCTGGACAGTCAAACACTTAAAGAAAACAAAACCAGACTTTTATTAAAAGCAACACAAGTAGATCTGGATTCACTGATGGGTGCAATGGCCAGACCAAGCACTGCCCTCAGAGGAGACTCAGTAAACCTCAGTAAACCTGACTAACAGGATCACCACAACTGCTCCCTGAATTACCAACGGGGAAAGAGTGGTGGTACAGGGGAGCTCAGGAACCTGGAGCACTGTCAGATCCTGGTGTTGTTCCTTCAGTAAGGACAACTCTCAATGTTATTCCATCTTAGGGCAAATTCAGGCCTTATCCTCACCGATACAGGTGTTTGCATATTACAGCATTAGGTGAATACCTGTTCTGCTGGTTTACTACTAGCTCATTGCCTTTCATAGCTCATACTCCAGCACAAAAGTTCTAACCTATTGCTCTGGGAGAGCTCACGTGGTTTTTTGGTTGTGTTTGTTTGTTTCTCTGTGTTACTTAACCCTGTTTAAAAGAAATTGTGCATTGAAACTGAATGGACAATTGAAGGGTAAAGTCCGTGTATGACTCTTGAATTGTTAGCTACAGAAATAAAAAAAAAATTATATTAGCATGTCAACAGAATAGGCTTTTTAGAGATTGTTATAAACACCAGCATAATAAACTGTTTAAAAAGTGCTCTTCAGAGATATTTGTATGCCCTCAAATGAAGCATACTAAGAAAAAATTGAGTGAAGAGAATCGTTTTGAAACATTCTAATTCTTCTTATTTCTGGTACAGAAGCCTTTTTAAATTGTTCATGCAGCACAACTAGCCTGCATATGAAAATAGCATAAATGACTGAAAAGAAAGTAATTTAAAGGAGCTACTTTTTGTTTAAAATAAATAAACTCTTAAGAGCAGAATCACATTTATGGCATCCTCTGCATAGACAGCTTCTTGATCAGCTCCTCATTTATTGCAAGATATTTAAAAAATAAAACTGAGACACGACACTAAAATGCTTTCAGCAGACTACAGCCTTTCAAGAACTGTTTGAAAAGTGACTCAAAGATCAGTACAGACAGCCTAGATGGAAGGTTTAAAACCAGCCCAAGCATCCCCCATTTGCCAAGAAGAATTATCACTGTGTTTGCATATGTGTAATTTGGATGAACAGATTTGTTGATTTTAATAGCTTGCAAGGGTAAACATGTTAAGAAGTATATGCAGGACTGGGACCTTAACTTTAGTCAAACTTCTTATGATTTTTATTATCTGAAGCATTTCATATTTTACTTACTGAATATAATTTGATGGAAATCAGATACTGAACTATTTAGAACAGAAAGTCTGCAAAACAATTTATGACTAGATCTGCAAAATGTTAGTGACAGACCACCATGGTGATACATGCTATATAACATCTTTTTTTTAATCTTGCTTGTAGCTAAACGAGATTAAAACTTGCTGTCCCCTTCAATTGTCTTTACCCAGTTATATAGGCAATATATTTCAGTACTATTAACTCCATATTTTTCATGATGAAATAACCTTTGGGTTTTTTTCTCCTTTATTAAACTTTTTGCAAATTCCTGTGGTCTGCAACAAAAGCGATGCCAAGGATTTGATACATATTCATTATTTTCATATTCCTGGTCATAACAGTTTTATTTTTTTCTAATAAAAACCCACCTTAGAGTGTATAATACTCTTCCATCACTCCAGATTCGAAGTAAACGATTTGGAGTTGTAATCCAGTGAGCATCAGACTTCCTTGAGTTCCGGAAGAAAGTGTCTGGAATCCAAATTTTTCCAACCATATTGCTATTAAGCATAAGCACCTTCATTGAGCTGTTAAATTTTAGACGACTGTCATACCAAGTCTGGGCAAAAATTATATCTATAGTGTATTCCTAAAAACAGAGAAACAACCATATCTATGTATACATTTACCAAAGTCTGCAAGCCAACAATTTTTAATTCATGTATAAATCTGAGGCCACTTCTATTCTCTTCTGTATTTCTATTTGCATAGCACACAGCAGCCTATAACCCCACACAGAGAAATTAGAGGCTGATGAAAGACGCACACAGCCTTCTGTCCTTACCTCCTCTCCCCTGACACATATTGATTAGTGAAGGAAGAGGAGACGTGATGGGACTTTGCTGTAACTTGGAGGTCCCCACACAGTGTCACCACCTCTGGGGGCCCTAGACAGAAATTTAAGGGCAACCTTAATACTTCAGGGCTAGGCTACATTTGTTAAGACAGAGATTCTACATCTCTTAAGAAGCAAACCAAATAAACTTTCTATATTTTTTCCCCAAAACTTCACAACATGTAATTTAAGATCCTTCAAGAAATTTCAGATTTTGAAAAATTCATGAATATGCGGGACGTAAACATCACAGTTTGCAGAACCATCTGCCTCATATATCTACCTACATATGCACAAAAGTACACATAATCATCGTCAGGAAGGAAATTTCCCTAAAGCAATTCCACTTTACTTATTAAAGCCTCAAGAAAGCCACTTTTGTGGTAGAAAGTCAAATTTGTCAGTAGACTTATGGCCAGAAAAGAAAGGTGAAAAATAAAATAAAATAAATAAATAAATAGGTAAATAAATAAGTAAATAAAAGGAAAACCCACCGCCTTTTAATGAGACAATTCTTAACACAGGAAAACTTGAGGGACATAAACATTACAGATGCAATGAAATACTGTTTTTCAAAGAATCCAGCCATTTGTTCCTGCATTCCAGACAAAGGAGTGAAGCAGCCGCCTCTTCTCTGTTGTATTTGTCACAGCTCTAGACCATGACTCTGACCTTAAGGGCAACAGTCTCTCTACTTGATGGCAGATGTGATCTTTCCTGCACAGCTGCCCTACGAGGAATCCAATGAGCAACTCAGCAGCTCCTCTACAGGGTAAAAGAGCTGGAGACCAGACTTGGACACTTGGTGTTGGCTGTTCAGCTCTCAGTTACAGGATGAGTGGGCAGGGGGAAGACACAAGGAGACAGTGGTTCAAATTCTTGCTTGAGCCAAAGGGGTCACTACTAGTTTACCTGGTCAATAAAAATGCACAGCGCACAGTCAATTCTGTGCAAGGCTTTGCTGGTTGTAGTGGGGGGTTTTGTTCATTTTACTTCTATATAATCACAGCAGCCAACTGTGTAAGTTACAGACTCCTCACGCATTTCTGCAACTGATACCACCCATCTCCCAGGAAAGTTTGTGAAATCTGGCACTTCATCCTTGAGAAGTGCCAAGGCAGATATTCCAGGACTACTTAAATCTCTGTCAACTTTCCCAGCTCTCTAGGTGGGAGAAGAACAGGTTCAAGAAATAGATACGCAAGAGGCAGGCTTGCCCTTGCTCTGTGATGTATAGCAGATGAATTACCACCTGGACTGTCGTAACTCAGTGACTCTCAAAGGTTATGAATAACTAGAATATAAGGCAAACAGTGGAGGGACAGCGGGAACAAAACGACTAATCCAAAATGCATTTTAGAGATGACTTTGCTCTAAAATTCTGCTTATTCCTTGAGAGGCACTGCCATCAGGGGAAGATTCTGCAGATCAAAACAAGTCCTTGATTATTTTATTTCTGTAAACAACATTCAAGACACCTCTGAAAACCCAGAGCCTGTTTAACCTTAAAATTCAGTTTTCTGTGCTTATCTCTAGTGGTTACAACTGGAAAGGAAACTTGCCTTGCTGCAGTGTAAATGAGAGCCCAAGGCAGTGCACCGGAGAAGTGTTTTAACGGCCTTAAATGGAACAGAATGAACAAAGACTTACATGTTGCCTTTACAGTACAAATAGGAGAAAAAAAACGAGTCAATGAGGGAAATCAACAGACACGACCAAATGTATGAAAAGAGCAGACTGTCTGAGTTTGAAGGTGCTACTCTAAGCAGCCACTTCACAGTAGCACTACACTGTCTGAGAAAAAGAAATTTATCAAAGTGTCATTACAGTCAAATCCACCCAGAGCAAGAAAACTCAGGTTTTCATAGAATACCAACCACCCTAACAAATTAAGATAAAAAAAGGAAGATGAGCTCACAGGTTATTTTGAACACACAATGCAAAGGAACAGCCTCAGCAGACCCAGATGCTTGCATTCTCTTACCTTTCAGTATTAAATGTTTTTATCATACCCATGTATTACAGGTGTTGTTTAAAACACTTTTTGGAAAAAAAAAAAAGAAACAAACTTTGTTAAAATCCTTCATGATACATTATGACTATTCAAAAAGAATCTAATACATAATAGTTTAATATCATAAAATTAGTAACTATTTGCTTCCAAGTATCTTGCTGAATGTATAACAAGAGACCTATTTGCCAGCCTCTCGTCACACACCTGCGGAGGGTGGTCCTCCATTTGTAAGCTGACACTCCAGCACCCAGACATCTCCCTCTCCCTCAGGGGTCAGCCAACCAAAGGCACAATCCCACTACTCATCCCACATGAAAGAGGTGGACTTGCAGCCTCGTGGTGGGTGGCAGCAGCAGTTCACCGCCCTCTTCAGTAGGGACTCAGAGGCAGTCCTGTCCGATTTCTCCCAAGAACATTTATTCCACTTCTAACATATGCCTTGGTGGACATTACTACCTACTTCTTCAGCATATCTATGTGTCCTATGTCTCCTTGAAACCTCTCTGTCTTTGAGGGTCCATAATACACCCTCAAGCTGCATATATTCCTCACACAACACACGGGATCACATTTTCAACCCTTCACTCAAGTGAACTTCAGCATAATGTCCAAGTACATACATGTACTCACATTGTAGAGGTGCAAGGCATGTGAAAATTGGACTCAAACGTGTATTAGCCTCCGTTCCGAACACAAGTTTCCCTGCAGAAGAGGCCAGGTGGCATAGGTCCAAATAGACCCCAAGTAGTCATCAAGCACAGACAAACCTATTGGATGATCAGACAACTAAGAGTTTGGCAGCATGCAGCTGTGACTGTATAGATGCCTGAGAGCAATAATCTGAAAGGTAAACTATGCTAGGAGGATTGCTAGTTGGATTATTTCTGGAAATCTAGTTTTGAAATGAGCCTGAAATTTTCAGATTTTATGGATTCATACACTGAATTCCCTTAAATTTGCATCTTCTGGAAAATATTCTGCATTTCCTTTAAAGAAGGTGAAATATGGGTCCCTAAAATCTGTTGAAAATAAGGTAGAAAAATCACTATATTGTCTTTTCTGGGAGTACTTTGTTTCCAGAACTAGATGAATAAAAACCCTATCTTTGTTTAGACACCATATGAGCAAGCACAACAGCAGCCAGATTTATACAATATTCTTTTAGTGCAACAAATCTTTCTGAGCTTCTACTCTTTTTTCCTTGTTTTCTTACAAAAATTTAAAATTAACACTCTTATCACTATTTCTACTAGTCTTTCATAAAACTCACCATTCAAAGCCACTGTTTTCGTGTAACCATATAAATTGGTTTACTACTCTCTCTCTCAAATGAAACTAATGATAAAATAGCCATGCAGAATAAAATGGAATCGGTCCACGGCTGCGTTAGTCACAGCAATAGCAAAATGCATGCTTATTCATATTTAGCTTCAGAGGGCTCAATAACCATGGCACACGTTAGCTCATATTTGGCACTTGATTAGATCACTGAACTCTTTTTTGCACAGCTGGCATAAAGAGCCCACCTGTCTAATTATTTACAGATAACTGCAATCCTCCTCCATCTCTTTCCTCTCTAAGAGATCATAACAAACTCCAAAGGCTGGGAACACAGCGACTAATCAGAGAATACCACTAAAGGGCCAGGCAGTGAACAAACTGTGAATAGTGACAAGCAGGTGTATAGTCTGAGAGAAAACCATTTAATAAATAAAAGCAATTACTTCAAATAAAGTAGGAACAGCTACTGTATGGGAATAAATAGAATCCTCAACATCAGTTTCATTGTCACACACAGTTCAATTACAGTCAGGCATGAAAATGGGCCAGTGGATTGCTTTTTTTACTGGAAAGCTGTGAAAGAAAGCGAGGCAGAAACCATCCTACAGGATTGTTTCTCAGTGCGAACCGCATCACATGAATTCCAACATAATATCAATAAGGATGGAAAAAATCTCACAAAGCAGAAAACACATTTTTCTTGGATATTTGGCCTGGCAGTCTCACAACTGATTTGATATTCGACACTAACAAGTGTGGAGAAGTCAAGCAATGGGTAGCTAAATTGTTGGCTGGATTATGTTAACTGCAACACATTTTGTTTAAGAACAGGAAAATAGTGGCCTAGTTTTCTGAGGCCAAACGCAAAAGCAATGAAAAGTCCCAAAACCAAACTCAAAACTGAAAAATTGTGTTAGTGAACTACAGGCCTGCAATACAGTTCATTACCAGTGAATTTCAGAGAAAAATGAATAAAAACATACTCCTGTCATTTCACCTATGCTCAGAAACCCACCCCAGCTTTTCTCCCAGATTGAAAATTTCACCCGAAGGGCACCTGGAGTTTTCTGGAGTGCAAAAAGCTAATTCAGAAAGCTGTTTCATAAGGAGCCCCTGAACTCAGTTCAATTACAAAGTGTGACATAACTTCATTTTATTCAGTTATCTGAGCTTCAACATATTTTCCCCATGTTTCTTCATTCTATCCAGCTTTCTAATTCCTTAAACTGGAACTTTATGTGAGGTAGGCAGGGAATTCTTCAGAAAAAAAAATGACAAAGGGGAAACTAAAGAAAACACTCTACCAACCTATACATTTTGACATTAAGGGATGTGATTTAATATCCAAGACTCAGTCCAGTATGCTGATTAAGAGGTTTAAACAACAAGAAAGTCATAGACAAAACTGGTAACCACATGCTTTCCTAAGAGGTAAGCACCAAATAAAGCATCAAGCATTAGCCAATTTATCTTCATCTTGCCAGCACGCTGCCAATAAAGACTCGTAACCTTTACCTTTTCCCTTACCCAAATATCCCTGGACATCAATAAGGGGCTATTAAGTAATTTATTAAAATACTTAACCTATCTTTGATGAATAACTACTCTTAACAAAACATCTAAAATGTGTTTGCTCTCCCTGGTGGGCTACTTTAAAAGCCCTCTGAAAAGATTTTTGAGTTGCTTCAGGGCCAGCGATAGTTTCAGTGCTTTATACCCATGGCTGGGACTGAAGCAAAAGTAAAATTTCTTGTTTTGGTAAACCATTTCAGTTTGCTCACTAGAGCAATGTAAACCTAGTGACCTTAGGGCAAGATCTAAAAGATCCAACAAATCACAATGATTCTGACATGCACCTGTAATATTACATTAATGATACTGCAGCTGTGAAAGAGGTGGGGGCTGCAGGAAATACACTGAACAGAAGTGCATAGCATCTGCTCCCAGAGTCTTTTAACCAGTTAGATTGTTATAATTGTACCGATAGCCACACTGGAAGATGCTCTGAGAACATATGCAACGGGCACGTGGAAGTATGGCAAATCATATTTACAGAAGGTGAGGGAGTATAGCAAGACCTACACATACAGAAAAAAATCTATCATTCTTCACATCATAATTTGGCATCTGTGCTTATCCAGTCCTTATTTTGAACATGCAAAGTGACAGATGCAAACAACAATATGAATAAAAGGCAAGATTTATTTCAATGCTTTGTAGATTAGAATCTATAATTAAAATCTTGCCGATAGTCAAAAGATTAGCTAGAAAAGTAACTAAAGCACTTCAGCAAATTCTCTGCTTTTATTTGATCAGCTTAGACTTTTGGCATTTGAAGACAGCATAAAGAGAGGAAGGAGATTATCTATATATAATCTACATAAATTCCCACACTGAAAATTATACAAAAAGTTTTAGTTTGCTTTTCAATTGAAACTTGAACATTTCAGCCCCTGCCAGTCATAAAAAAACATTAAACTACAGAAAGAACCGGAGAATCACAGAATCACAGGGGTTGGAAGGGACCTCTGGAGATAATCTAGTCCAATCTCCCTGCCAGAGCAGGGTCACCTACAGCAGGTTGCACAGGATGGCGTCCAGGCGGGTTTGGAATGTCTCTGGAGTCAGAAACTCCACCACGTCTCTGGGCAGCCTCTTCCAGTGCTCTGCCACCCTCAAAGGAAAGAAGTTCCTCCTCATGTTTAGACAGAACTTCCTATGGTCAAGTTTGTGCCCATTACCTCTTGTCCTATCACTGGGCACCACTGAAAAAAGACTGGTGCCGTCCTCCCGGCACCCTCCCTTTAAGTATTTATAAGCACTGATGAGATCCCCCCTCAGTCTTCTCTTCTCCAGACTAAAAAGACCCAAGTCCCTCAGCCTTTCCTCATAAGAAAGATGTTCCAGCCCCCTAATCAACTTTGTAGCCCTCTGCTGTCCCCTCTCCAGCAGTTCCCTGTCCTTCTTGAACTGGGGAGCCCAGAACTGGACACAGTATTCCAGATGTGGCCTCACCAGGGCAGAGTAGAGGGGGAGGATAACCTTCCTTGACCTGCTTGCCACACACCTCTTGATGCACCCCAGGATGCCATTGGCCTTCTTGGCCACAAGGGCACATCTGAGAAGACAACTCAGAAGAAAAAAATACATACATTTATATTAAAAACCCAGGAGCGAATACTGGTATGGATTAAGCGTTCAGCTTCAAGGTTGTCAATAGTGATTTATTAACTCCATTAACTGTACTTTCTAAATTCTGCAGCTATATCTACCTTCCTGTAAGTAGAGAGACTCAAGCAGTCAAAATTGGTCCCACAAACAACTTTAGTGACAAAGCTGCACATTACTCAAGCATACATGGTTTTCTACAGTTGCCTTTTATAAATAAACTATACAGCCTCAAACACAATGCTTTGCCTTTCAGTATGGTGCAACTGCTTTTAAAGTAAGATGAATTGCACGGTTACTGTTTGCTCTTTTTTATTTCCGTGGTTTTCCTGTCATGCTCCAAAATCCCAGCACTGATGGCAAGGAGACCTATCTGGGTTTGGTTTCTACCCTGCAACTCCTGTAAGATACATGCTCCTATGTGAAATACAGGGCTCCTATCACTTTAGTTTTCTGGTTGATGAGGCAGCCATGCAACTCCAGATGTCAATCATCTGCTACAATAAAGATATAAGAGCATGGACAACTAACTGCCTAAAACAGCCTCTGTTTACTTACTGGTCCCAAGGGTATAACCCTTTATGGAAATAACCCTCTACAATTGAGACACTACCGTTACTCAAAAAAGTGAAATCTCATGCAGCGCTTACAGTATGCCAGAGAATAACAAACTCCAAAATAGCCCAACAAAAAGTGCTTTAGATGTGCATTCTCCATGGTAGTCAAAATAACCACCCAGAATGTATGAGATTTGATGAAATTTAAAATCATACAACAACAGAATAAAGATAACGAAGGCCAAGATCAACAGGGAGGGAAGTTACATTCACTCACTAGCAAAAGCACGCTGCATTTCTTAATAGCTATTTTGCCTGTGCTGTCACCCCTACTGACAAGGGAGCAGGGCAACACTCTTGCCAGGGGTGGGTCTGCTTCCTTGGCAAAGAGCTTGGAGGTGCTGCTGCAGGAAAGGGCACCCAGACCATTCCCCTGCTTTGTAAAGTGAACTTCCCATAGCACACACTGTCAGGAGAAAAAAAACCCTGTTCCTGCAGCTGCCCAGCTTTTGACAGAGGATGAGGTTTCACAGTGTCAGCACAGATCCTGGCACCAGCCATTGCGGGGACCAGGGAATGACAGCAGCTTTCCTCCGGAGCACAGCAGCAAAGGAGGCAACGATAACCTGTACGGTAGGAGCCACCGCCAAGGACCGTTTCTGTTGCTGTTACCAGCTCTTGTAACAATCAAAGCACATCCCCTGCCTTTCTTCCCGAAACCCAGTTCAAATCTAGGCCAGCAAAATCATTCCCACACCTGGAATGCAGCATCACAAATTTCCATATAGACAGACAGATTAGAAATTAATAACAGAGAACAGGTGTGTAATGTTCTCCAAATTGTTTATCATCTATCTGACACACAGATAAGAGGTAGGAGACAAAGAACTAAATGTAGCTTGTCTCAGCTGCAGACACAAGGGAGACAACCACAGCAGAAGCAGACAGAAAGTATTTGGAGAGGATATTAAGGCATCGGAAGTAATAATAAACTGTACAACAGAACACCCAAGCAGTCCGTGCAGTTTTTTGGGGGGAAAGCAGGAGTAAAGCACTGTTTGGGTTAGCTTTAGCACTAGTCGATACCTTTACTTTCTCAGTGAAGTGCTCCGTGGTACTTATATTAACATTATTCTTGGTTTAGATCATCTCAGATCACAACTGAATTGTGCAGGCACTCAATACAGCTTATACAGGATACACATCCTCTGCAAGGAGCTTACGGTTTGAATTTAACATCAAAGACAAGATTTGGAAAGACAACGGGGCACAAGTAACAGGAAACGGAGAACCCAATACCAGTCAGAAGTACAGGTAGTGACTTTAGCACAACAAAAGCTTAATTGTTTGTGATATTTTATAGCCTCCACAGAAAGGAAAAAAAAAAAAAAAGCGGGGGGGAAAAGTAAGTTTAAACAGGAACATGATGAGAAACAATGAAACAGCTTTGCAGGCATTTATAGAAAGTTTCTTTCAAGCATAAGAGGCAGCTTGGGACAAAGTGGTATGAAAAGTTGAAAGGATGGGAGCCGAAGCTCATGAGATCTGAGAGAGGAAATGGCCTCTTGGGGAAAAAAACCAACTGAAAATGGTTGGGGATAGACTTTGAAGTGCCTTGATAGTGAAAGGAAACTGTTTATGTGTGAGGTGCAGTGAAAGAGGAGAGAGAGGAAGAACCTGAGCAAGGAATGACTTAGTAGAAACAGTGGAAAATTCTCTCTGTAGGACACCTCTAGATGGTAGGAATGGAGCAAGACTGCAACTGGAAAGGTTACAAAAACACGTTATCGTAACAACGGGAGTCTGGACAAGAGATTCCATGTGATGGATTAAAAAATAAAAATAAAATCCCTCAAAGTTGCTTTGCAATCAGAATTTGTAAGACTCCAACTGAGACCCTACTCCTGGTTCTAAGATCCACCAATTCACAGAAAATTTTGAGATTTCAGGCCTCAATGACATACAGAGTAGTGATTATCCACAGTAACTGAGAGCACGGAAGGGGCAAAAAGTGGGAAGATTTAAAGCTATGATTTTGCTGTATTGAGCTAACTAAACACGTGTGAATAGATACGAGGGACACAAGGCAGTATTTGGATTGGACAAAAGGAGATACACAGAATAGCAGGCAACTGGCACAGAAAGGTTGCTGAATTTGCGCATGAAACTACCAAGAAGTAGTTGAGAGCAGAAGAGAAGGTGACCATGGAAGACATCCTGTGCAGAAGTACCAAAGGAAGAGCTTTAAAAAGTACATTCATATTAACACATAAATAGATAAAAGTACTGTGAACACACACAAAAATAAGGTGCTTGCTCACAACACACTGACAGACTGACCACAGATAAAAAGGAATAAGCTTTTCAGAAGCTTGTTTTCTAGACCCAACCATGTCCACAGCTCAGGACTTCTGCTATCTCTTTAACAAATTCTCCTTATGCCAATACAGAATGCTAACATCTGAAATCTCAGATATTTCAAAGGCAGTTTGGTTATTACTCTGTCTGTGGATGCGAAGAAACTGAGATGACATAAACTGGATTTCCAACCAGTGCATGCTGACACACTGTACTGATGTCAGGGGAGTTAAGTGAAAGCATTTTTTTTTTCATTATTTATATTGAAACGATGCCAACTGTGGCTTAAGTGATACAATGGTACTATACAAAAACAGTATTTCCTAAAGCATGAACTAGTCTAACACAAAATTTAAGAGAGAACCACAGCACAAAAAGACTGCAGCCTTAGATTATGACATTGCTAAATGGCAGACATAAATTAGGGCACATTTGACAGCAAAGAATGTAGGATTTTCTGGTGTCTTGTGTAGAACCTTAACTACCTGTCCCGACTTCATATCTATTAAGGGGCAACCAGTAAAGCGCAGCTGAGACTAGGACAAGTACTGAATGCTGTTTAAAGTTGGGGCTGAAAAGATGCCTGTACTCTGGTTTGATTTCAGAAAGCTACCACAACATTTGTCTGTCATACATCGGCTGCCTTTTCCCTCATCCCTCACCATTCCCGTCAAGATGCTCATAGAAATTGGGAGCGGCACAGGAACTGCTGTGCTGAGCCAGGATGAGCAGAATATTGGCTGTACTTGGCCAATTCCCCTGAATCTGAATAGGGCAAGCTTAGAGCTACCTTGCAATAACAGCAGGCAAACTAGCTGCCTGCAAGAGCCAGACTAATCAATTTAAGCTATTTTTTTTTCAGAATAAAACAGAGAGCATTGATGAAATTGTATTTGTGAAGTATTACTCAAGTTTCTAGAGCTGGTAAAATAAGAAATACTGACAGACATATGGTTTTTGACACTTAAAATATATTTCATAAAAAAGAAAAAACAATGCTCAAGCCTACTGAAGGAATATTTACTCAGCTGCTGTAAATGAACTCTGTGTCCATCAATCTCAAACACTCATCTGAGTAACAGTCAATTAACTCTGATCACTTGCAGTGCTGACAGGCACCAAAATGATTGGAATCTATCTTTCCTAATCAAAATAAGAGAGTAAGTTGGGAAAAAAATTATCATTCTAGTTTAATCCAAAGAAGATGCTGTACAATAAAAACCAGGTAATATTCAAAGGCTTGCTGGTACTTTTGTTCTGATTTATGAATAAATATTCCTTCCATTTGAAAGAGAATTGAACCAGTTTGCATAAAAGGCACACACCTGACTCTCTGAAAATTTGCGGTGCTTGCACACTGAACCCACACAACCTTGTGAAACCTCATAAATTCTCAAACATGGGCAGGAGTGCATCCTTCATGCTCTTCCTCTCAGTCTGTCATCATAAAGCTCATAGAGACAATGGTTCTCCTCAAAATGGTCTTCTTCAAACACGAAAGCAATTCCAGCCTCCAGGAAAAGCTACAAATGCAGTTCACAAACCACGACAAGCCCTATCAAGCAGTGCTCACCTAGTCCTGAATATTACTATACACTGCAGGATTTGGATAGCACTGTGATTTATTATGTTGATGTTTCTTGTATGGAACTATGTTCACTTAATCACACAGCTCTGTGTAAGAGACAGGGAGGGAGAGAGGGTTCGTATTTTTCCTTTCATACACTTCTTACTTTGGATATTTTTCCTATTGTGTTTGTTAAATCCTTAAGTCAACGTGACACGGTTCACACTTGTAAACTGAAGGACATGCCTAGGTACCTGCAGGATCAGGGCCTTGTTAATTCCAGCACCTACTTCTGTCTTTTTCTAAGCCTCATCTTTCCTTTATGCCATATTATTCATTCAGTAACAAAACATTTAATATCATTCAAAAAAAGAGTTTAAAAACCATTGATTTACAGAATAATGCACACAAAAAGTGTGAGTCTGAGTACTGGATTTCAGGGTAGCTTCAGATAATGCATCTTTGTGTCATGATTACATACATTCTAGTGTGCTTACTGTAAATCACCTGGCACTGTAAAGTAAGAGTACAAAACCTTCAAACCTTCAATAGAAATTTAGTGACTAGCAGAACAAGTGCAGTGACACACCTGACCACAAAACATCCTCCACAAGTACAATAACATTGAGCAGTCTGTATTAGGATACTGATCACATTGATACCTGAATACCTTAAAAAAAAAATAAATCTGCTGCTAGTTACTGCAACTTGAGAATGAAATGCAATTGAGAAGCCAAAGGATACTTAAAATTCACCATCAGCACATTCAACACAAAGTCATAAATGGTACAATATGACAGGAAAAATTGTATCCTAACAGTGTCCAGGCCATGCAGTCTGTGTACCAAAGCAGCACATTGTGTATTCAGTGAATATCTGATTTGTTCAGTGGTTTAACTATCTTGTTAAAAATAAGAGTGCTAGGCTTCAAAGTATGGCCTTCAGCTTGCAGCCACAGTAGCCTTCAATGAATAACTAGCAAAGATCATGCAACAAAAGCTAAATCACCTGCAGAAGAGGCAGAAATGTTGGGAAATAACAAGGAAACCAAACTGCTTCAGTGAACTGCAGTCCTAGAAATTTATCCTGGAATTTTCAGTCTGGACCTTCTAATACTGAGTTCCATTAATAAATACAAAAGCTGAATACAGAGCATCATCTGCATCTACAGCAAGGGAAGAAAAAAATACGTAGCTCTCAAACACACTAAAATGGCAATGATAACATAATGTTTCAAAATGTTAAATCATAACTTAAAAACATACAAAAAAGGAAAGGAATTTTAAAACATAATTTTGTTTCTGTACACATACATATTTATATATGTGTACACATACACACAGACACAGACAGACATGTAGAGCATTTTCCTTAGGCTAGTTTTTAATCTATCAGTCATGATGCCTATACATCTCTATAGAAATGATCTGCCTCTTTCTAACTCTTTCCCCATTTCTGTTACTTCAGTGTTGTTCCACTGTTTACTATATGAAACTCGATTAAATAGACATTAAGGACAGGGAAAGTATAAACTTTTCTCTTTGCTCTTCATTTTTGACACCATGATGCAATACTGCTTCTTACTTAAGGAACTGCTCCTATGTTCCTTCTCCAAAAATTTCTCTCATTTATGGTAGCAGTTTTTTATTGTCATGAGAGTTTTGATCAAACAGAAGTTACAAGATCAGGTATTCTCTTAGTTAAAGGAAGGTAAAAATGTCTTGGAGGGCTGCCATGCCTCTCCCAACCCACTGAACTTGCATGGTCTTGTCAAACCACAAAAGCTGTAGCGCTGGCATGGTTCTTCCCTGGACACCTTGGGGCGCCAGTAGCACAAAACGTTATGTATTTATGAAAACATAGGGTGTGGGGGATGAATACAGGGCAGAGAAAGCTAATGAGGCCCACAGGCAACGTGGATAACATGCTCTTCTACACAGGGACCATATATCAGACTCTGCTACTTGTATCACCAGAGTGGGGTTTTTTTCATCTCGGCCCTAGTTTGGAAGGAAAGGGAAAGGCAGTAAGATCCTAGTACATCTACATTAAGTGCTCAATCGAATCAGCTTCCACATAGAGGAAAACCAGGCTCTAAATATTCATTGCATGTCTAAATTCTGCTAAGGAACCACTAGACCACTGCAGAGCTATTGAGGATCAAGACTTTGGCCATAAAAATGTGCTTAGCTGCATTTTACGTGATTGTTGCACAATGCATAGCACAGGTTAGCTCTAAAAGACAGATTCAAAAATCTTTAGACTTAATGAGTATTAGAAGCCTAAATACTCCACTGATCCAGACACTTGTTAAAAATGTTTACTCTGGTTGCGGATGCCTAAAGAGATCACATGCTGTAGAAAAACATCTCTTAAGCGTGGCGTGTCTATACCATCTAGAATTTTGTGTAGATCTTTGTTTAAATAGTGAAAGTCAAAACACAACAGCCTTCAAAACAAATTCTAATGAACGCCATACATATACTTAAAGCATCCCTGTTATGAAAGTGAAAGTCTATCACATAGCAAGAGGCAAATAGACTGAATTATAAAAATAAATCCATTTCCTCTCATAATATGTGTCCTCCAAAGCTCTCAGACAAACATACTCCCTTGATATGCCGCTTCAGCATCATTCTTAGAAAAAATGCTGTCTATATCATGCCATATTGTATCCAAACTAAACAGTTAAAGGACATCACTTGCCAGAGTGAATTAACGTATCTGGCAAATGAGTAATCCAATGGGGAATCATGAATATGTGTTCTCACATTAAGTGATCAAATGAAGGGCTAAGGACAGCCCTTGAAACGGAAGCAATTTTTGGATTATTAGTTAACAATCTCAAACAATATTGACTCCAGGGAAAGTGCCTTCCTAATGAAACCAACAGCTCACATAATGAGAGCTTACAGGGTCAAATCTGTAATTATTTTTTGCTGAGAATGTTGTTTCCCAGATTAAAACCATCTTTTTTGGAAACCTTATTCAAATTATTTGCATATATATGGTTTTATTTATTCTCACAAACATTTGATTTTCGTAGTGATGTTAGATGCCCATATGACCCAGGTTCCTGGAATCCAAGCCCAGTGAAAGCAATTGCTCTTTTACGAAGGCCATAGTGCCCTTAGACTATAATTTAAATTGCTAAGTAGTTTTCTGCCCATTTTTTAAAACCATGTGATAGTTTTTGAAGTTCTATATCTTAATGACATTTACCTAATTACCCTTTGGTGTCATGCTTCGTTGTTATCTTTTATTTTTTTAACAGAAATCAGAAGGTTAGAGGGATAAACATGCAGTTGATATACATTATAACCATTAGGACCCTGCTCTCTAATGAAGTAATATGCCTTTTCAACATGGTGTTATCCTTACCTTGAACTAAAAGCCAGTATGACCGGCTTTTATTAGTGCCGTGGCAAGAGCATCACCACCCAGCTCTAGGACAGCCCTAGCAGATGTGGGGAGACCTCTAAACAAGTGACATGAAATAGTCCCATGGCTGATACAGTCATTACTGCGAGCTCCGCGTGTGGTAACCTGCCTCCCAGGCTCTGGGCTGAGCAAGCAGAAGGCAGCTGTGGGCACAGGAGAGGCCACGGTATATAGCAGCTCGGAGATTGCCCAGTGGCTGCAGAGACAAGAAGAGGGCATGGGAAATGGGGCAAAGCCAGCTACATGCCGGTTCTTTAAAACTGGAGAATTGAAGCTGTAAGCATTTATCATTTTCAGTTCCAGTGTATGCGATGCCTACTGGCCACAGGCTGAAGAACTTACATCGGTTACTGGAAAAGGAAGCCTCTACCGTTTGCTATATCCTCCTTACAGGTAGCTGCCTGTCTACTTATTTTGCTCCCACATTAAGTTCCTTCAGAAGAGGATCAGATGGAGAGAAGCAAAAGAGAATGACTGCAGTAGGAAGACAGACAAAACCAAAGACACTTCTTACACTGGACATGGAAACTGAAAAGTTTTCCCCACCCCATCACTCTTCTGCTCTTTCCTGCATTTCTTTACGTATGGTCTTGGCCTGAGACATGGACTTCCCTGCCACAGCCCCAGGTAATGACAACCCTAAGCTTGTTAGACCATTGTGCTGGAATGGATATCCTTTGCCACAGATCTGCATTATCTACTTTAGGCACCTTTATCCATAGTATCTAAGTACCACTGGTTCTTCCAGCTTGGTTTCCCATCACTGAAAGTCGATATTCCTCACCCAAGCATGATGATATACGTGTAAACCACACGATCCTTAATAATAATCTAGAATTACTGTGCTTTCACTAAATGCTCATAAGGCCCTGCACTGGCATACTCCAGCCTCCGATTGAACAAAACGCTTCTCTGCCATGCAAATTCAGCACTGCGAGCAACTCTGCAGGGAGGAGGAAAAGGAAAAAGGCGGGAGGGGGCTGAGCTCAAACTCGCCCAAGGGCCAGTCCCAGTCTTAGTCCTGGGCAGTGGTCCCCAGGAAAAGTCATGCAACAAGGCCTTTGTAAAGCCTCCAACACCCCCATTTCATACAATGCACACCATGACAGAAAATCTAAGTGATTTAAGAAAAGGCCACAGACTCAGTTTCCTCATAAGTGCTGTTACTTCAGTGTTGGTACCAAATAGATAGGTCAGATCTCAACAGGTCTGCTGGAAACTAGATGAGATGCATTGCTTAACTCCTGAAGAAACCAGCTATGTGTAGACACACACACACTGAAGAGGACCCATAAGACTAAATAAGACATGGAAAAAGGAGGACAAAAGAGTTAATTTCAAATTTTTCTTTCTATGAATTTGAAAAATAATAATATATCACTGCACTGAAAATAGTTTTATTCACAAATGCTGGGTCAATTGTTATTTTTCTTAACCCCAAGAGTAGCTCCAGGAAATTATACTGGGCCAGAGATAAACCAGGTTTAAACATAGTGAAAATGTTCAACACAAAACAAAATAAGGACCTGATACAAAATCTTCCGTGTGGCCTCATTTTTTTTAAAGAAGAAATATATTTTTTAAATTACAACAATTTCAAACAGAGAGTCTAAACGTGTTTCTGCAATAATCATAATAATATCCAACAGCATAAGAATACACAGTAAGAAATAAAGAAACTTATTTGAATGAGATTAGAATTATTTCGTAATATTAACCCATACCATCATTCAGATAATTTTTTCTGTCAATAATCAGAACTTACCATATTGATTGGGTCAACTGGGCCAATGCTGTTAACATAGACATCTGTTTCAATTACCGTAGTTCTCACTAAACAAAACAGTAACCATAATAATTACAAATTTAATTAACTCTGTACATTGTTAGTGTAATTTAACCTATTTACTAAACCAACAACAAATCTGATATTCTTTTATTAAATTCAGAATAATTAAATCTCTGGTTTGTTCACTCTGTGAGGGATCATATATGACTTGGCTCACTTATTCCACACAAATTGTTATAACTATCAACATGAACTTTTTATTTCATAATGCAATCCCCACCTGTGCTTTGTGAAGATAAATAGAAAAGGTATAAAAGGTAAAGGAAGGGAAAAAAAAAAAAAAAACAAACCAAGAATTGTCTTCCAACATAAAAATTTAATCATAAACAAAAAAAACAGGTTTGGAAAATATTGCTTGTACAACAAACCATGCGTTCCGGGAGCAGATATGTTTATCGCCTGTAAGGAATCAATATGCAGTGCTTTCTGTCGATTCCTACTGAAAATGTGTAACAAAAAAATAACTTTTCACCACAGATTTCTTCAATTCATACAACTATAGCACACCTAAGGATTACGAATGCCCTTTCATCAGCTTGATTAATACGCTGCTTCAAATACCAAACTGAAAGCTCCTTGAGTGAAAGTAATTTGAAAGTTAAACGTCCCTTCCAACCTAAACCATTCTATGATTCTATGATTCCATGATTTCCAAACTTATTTTTCCTTAAAAAAACAGAGGGAAACCACTCTCACCAGGCAGACAAAAATTAACTGTTTTAAAAATACATTCTCTTACAGAATATACTCTCTTACTTTGTACTTTTACAGAAGGGCACAAAGTCTAAGTGACTTCCCATGGAAGTCACATCTGAAGTACAGGTAGCACTGATAATTCAGGTTTTTCCTCCTAACTGGTTTATAGGGGGAAAGGGTACAAATGGAAGAGGTCAGGATGCATTTTAACTTCATGATTTACCAAGCATTTTCTTCTAGTTTGTACTGGATAGCCAGAATGTGGACACAAGAGGACATATGTCCTAGTCCCCACTGGAATGAAGAGGGTTAATAATAAAGCTCTGCTGGTCTTTCTGTCACTATCAGGCACGTTAAAATGAAGCATTTCTGTCCATCTTCAGGTGGAAAGGGGGGAAGGTACAAACAAAAAGGCACTTCGATTTCATAGGAGAGGGACCCTAGGTCATCAGATTTGATTTCTTTATACTGCAAACCATCAGAGATTGCCCAAGTGCTCTATAACAAACCTAAAATCTTCAGTAAGAGGATTTTTCAAATCTCAAAAATCTAAAACTCGAACAGACACACAGAAAGAAACAGGATATCATTAACATCCTTGCCAGCTACAATGACAGGCAAGATACATTTCCTAAATATCCTAAGATACCTTTTCCCTGCCAATCTCACTTGGGAGGAAATTCTCCCTGATTCCAAATCCGATTACTGGTGTGACCCTGAGCCTGACAGCAAGACACACCACTGAGGCTGCACAAAGGATTTTCTGTACGACCACAGAGCACAGAGTCACTTGATCACCATCCTGTCCCCAGCATGCTTCACAGAAAGTTTAAATAGACTCTGGAAACCAATTTATTTCCTGGGGGAAAAAAAAAGTGCTTCCTGAGCTGCAAATGTTTCATAAAGGAAAGGGGGCAACATAAGAAGTCATATCCACAGACTGAAAATTCAGATGGGAAAAAAGTATATAATGCAGGTGTGTATATACGCATATGTATAATATAACATATTTTACATATGCCACATCTCGCAAACAGATCTCCCCTTCCTTTAATTCTGCAACCCTATATATCTATATACCAGCAACCCCACTGCTAGACTAGAACACAAGGAGGTGGACCAAAGTGTACCTTGCCTCATTGCTCAAGTAATGCTGAATCCAATATTTTTTCCCTGTATTAGTAGGAAACATTTAATTCTCCTTAGTGTTAGGAAATCTCATTTTGTTCTGAGGTTCAAGTCTTTGACTCCAACTTTCATCCACTGCCTAGCCATATATCACAACTCTTCCTCAGACGCAAGTCATTAAGGTCACCTCTGAAACTTGCCTTCAGTGTGCTGAACAGGTCATACTGCATACTGCAATTCCAACTTACAGAGAATCTGTTCAGCTCTAACTTCTAAATGTGCTCCATTGTTTCCAGATCCATCTTGAAATGTGGACACCAGGACTGGAAATTTTTGTAACAGTGTCATCAGTGCTGCTTGAACATTTCCAGATTTCTACTTGTGTTCCTTTTCAAAAAGGGACTTATCTCAGGACAATGCTCAGGGATGCATAGCTAAGATCTTTTACTACACAAAATATCTAAGTTTTCCCCTAAATCACTGCTTTAATATGCAGAATCTCTCACCTTGAAATATGACCACCAGGTGTCCTCCCCTCTACCTCCTTTTTTTCCCCCTCTCAATTTTTGTGTCTCCAGTTTTACTGAAGGAGCAAATTCTTACTCTGCAGATACAACCTCTCCCTTTCCAAGAGTCTTTGTGTCATCTGCCAACTTTACTACAAAAATTCCTTGCTGAAATCATTCAACATATCATTATTTTTGATCAAGACCTTCCTATGACAATTACTATAGGCAGCCCAACCACTGATATTTTCTTACTAACAACTAAATTTTGAGATCTGTCAGTAAGCCAGTTTTTAATGGGGGTTGTGTCAATTTTATGAAATTCCAGCTTGCAGCAAGCAGTACTTGATCTGAGTACAAGGGCTCTCCTGTAATGTGCCACGGAGTTCAATTTGCCTTTTCCATACTGCTCTGAGTAAGACTATTAAGAGCCAGTGAAGAGTCTGAAAATCTGTCTCTGTTGAAATTCTTTTAATTGACCCAAGTGATCCAGAGAAAGAGATACAATTCAAGAAGACTGGAGAAGGCAGTTTTGTTACCTTAGTTCTTCTGTATGGTACAGAGCAAAGTACTTCTTTGAATTACAAGAAAGAATTCATTCTTCTCATGTTCTTGAACTAGGAGTGATACGAGTCCATGTAAATGACAAATGCTGGAGAAAAAGACATTCTTGATTCTCAGGTGACATCCATGTAATTACTATTGTTCATTTACTCTCCATAAAGAGCTAACAGAGAAAGATGGTTTGAGAAGATGTTTCTACAGTGAATACCTCTTATTTTACTTCAAAAATTTGGTATCGGCCTCGAAAACGTTAGGAGTAGGAAGAAAGCTATTTAACACATCCTCCGTGAAGTGCAAAACAGTACTGTAAACTTACAGAAGCTTCTAAGGAAGAGGACAAAGAGAGAGCAGACTTCAAGTATTTACCCTGAAAGACAATATGAACCAGGCTAGAGAAAAGTAAGAAGGTGAGAGGACAGCAGATTGCATACTCAACAGTGAAAGAGAAGAGCACCAAGGGGCAGCTGCCCCAAGGGATAGTTCTCCAGCTCCTAACATGGCTGAAGCAGACAGGGAACATGTTTGCTAAGCCCAGTCTAGGGAGATCGGCTCACACTTTGTGATCCCCTGCTTTGACACCTTTTCTTTACTAGACTAAATTTCTCTTCTTTTGGTTTAAAAGGTTTGACTGGTATTGAGCATCATCTAACCCAAGCACACAGCTAAGGACAGGCTTGTCCCAAGAAATAAATATAGGAAACAAATGACTCTTGTGCCTGGAATTCAAGAGCAAGAATGGGCTTCCCGACAAGCAACAAGACCTGGAAAGAAGTCTCTCTCAGCAAGCAGCCTTCTAGTAAGGGATGACGCTGCATAACGCCCAGGCAGATTCTGAACCCCTGTTTGAGTTCAAAATCTGTATTTTGAAAAATGTTTACTCTCAATTAGAAATATCATAGTGATAAATATCTACTTCAGTCATTGACAAATTATTTTAGTAATTGCACTTGCTATCAAAAGTGCCTCTGTATTTATCCAGGCCCAATTTGTAGCTTTTGATATTTGACATATCTCTGTCTGCAACATTGAAGAACTCTCCTTATCAGTTATTCTCAGTTTATAAACCCTCATCTCCTGACAGAAATTATTATCATTATAGTAAAAGTGCAGAACATTGCACTTCTTGTTGTTTAATATTTCTCCATTTTCATTACTCCAATCCTCAACATTACCCAACAGGATGGTAGTCCATCTAAACTCATTAACCAGTTCCCATAGTTTACCACAATTCCCCATTTTGCAATGAAGGTCTAAGATATATCACCTTTTTTTTTATTATTACTTATCATGCTATTTAATTTAAACTAAGACTGCTTTTGATAATTTTTTTCTTTGAGCATGTTTTGTATGACTCCTCATTAATTGCCTAAAGAAGCATCTCTTCTTGCTGATAAAGCAGTTATTCAGCAAATAAATTAGGTGACTACCACATTCAGGAATAACAGAGGCCTTCAATTTTTAATAGTTTTTAATGGAATAATACAAGTCTCACAACCAGTTATGTGTGAGTATTACTTATATGGCTATCTACATGGAAAATTTGGCCTCAAGCGTCTACAGTAGGCTTCCAGCTTCATCTCTGAAGAATTTTTTCACAGTGATTTTGATGAAAGCAGAGCCCTGTTCTCCACACTTCTTTTACCTTTTTACGTAAAAGGAACCCATCTTTAGCAAATAATCCTACCCCCACAACTTTATTATTTCCATCATTTTCTACGCAGTGCACACATCCGGTATCTTTATCATTCACTGCATATGCTCTTCTACATCTTGGTCTTGTATTTCCTTCAATTCTTGCAAAATATTCTTCATCTCAGAATACATACCTCTCTACCTTTACCTGATATTTTCCTGCTTATTCAGGTTTATTACTTTCCTGCCTATATCATCCTTTCATCAATGCTACATTGTTCAACAGAATATTCTCCTACTATACTTATCTTTTCAGAATTAGTGCTTCTGTTAGTCTCTTGAAAGTCCACTTTTTGCTCATGTATCCTTTATATCCCTGAGTACATGACTTTTCACATTAGTGCACTGAGATGCAATCACTTACCCATGCCCTGCTTATAGGGCAATTACAACTATCCAAATTCCTCTCGGTATCCAATTTCTCTATGTCCCCAAGCAGTCATCCTCACTATTCTTAAAAATTCTATCAGTGATGACTTGCCTCAAACTGTTGATTGAAAACACTCCATTAGAGTTGTAAATATGTCATGATTATTCCCTATTTTTAATTAAACTTTCAGACCAATCAGTTGTGTTTCACCCATATAATACACAACATAGGACATGAGACATAGCTGGAAGAAATGGGCTGCACATTGATAGGCTAATATTAATATATCAGTGTCCCTAAGGTGTGAGAGATGGAACAGTGTGCAGCCAGAATTCTTTCCTTTAAAGAGGAAACTTGACAAATAACAGCTAGTTTGATGCAGGACTGAAGCTAAAACAGTGTGGTTATAAAATCAGGTAGCCAAAAGGTAACGTTACAGTGAGAATAATACTGCTTTACTAATATATCAACACTCCAAGGTTGTATCTGTAATTAAAGGGCTTTATACTACAGATAAGAGACTTCATCTGGTAACTACTATTACTTCATACTGAGTAGAAGGTACTTTAATACTAGTTCCTTTATGCTCCAAACACCTCAAAGTATATTACATAAATTGAGTTAAAGACTAGTAAGATCAATAAACATAGCAAAGGGTAGCAGCTAAGAAATCACTACAACTTGTGGATATTTCAATGAGACAAACAGAAAACACCAGTCTGGTTTTCTCCTATTAAATTTCAGTATTGCCTCTGAGGTTACAATTTTCATTTGGCTCTCATTTACCATCTCCCTCAACTAACTGCATCTTTAGCAATGAAACCCCTTATCTCACTCCGAGATGCTGAAATTCTGTGTCAACATCAGGAAGAAAACAAAATTCTGCTCTGGTATTCAAACCCCAAAAAGTCCAGGTTCAAAACAAAAAATGTTGCTATTGTAACTGAGCTTTGTAATTCAATAGTAAAAATGTTCTGTGGGATATTATTGCTTTGAAAGATAATTAGAATTCCAGTTCAATAACTTTGTTGTACAAGTACTGACATATGCTCTGAAGATGTGAAATCTAACACCAGATTTTATCCACATAATTGAAGCAGACTAAGATGAATGCACTACAGCCTGATTTTGTTTTTCTATCTATTAAATATTTGCTGCAGTTCCCAAGTAGCTGGACAGAATGCGATGCCTTCACCCAAAGTTGGAAACTTCACCTTATGTTGTCCAAAATTTCTGCCTTGTTGAAGAAGTCTGCAACTTCCCCACCATCCAGAAGAGAATCAGTCTTAACATTTGTTCTCCCAGCAGCAAAGTGAATACTCCCAAATGTCTCCCGTTCTCATCACTCTGACTGATTTTTCATGAACCTTATCTTTTAATATATTGGATGGAGGCAGGTCCCGGATAGCAAAGGTCAGATTGGTACAGAAGTATTGCATCAAGAGAGACAAGAAGAAAAAGAAAGGGAGCATTTATATCAGAGAAACTAGAACCCAGTGTCTTCTTTCTGGAACTGCTATGTGGAATCCAAAAAGCTGTACATTGAGTTACTCCCAAAAAGGCACATTTCTTGCCCTATCAATACTCCGTACGTAACCAGAAAAGTAAGGATTATACCAAAATTCCTCCATGTCCATCTAAATCCATTTGACATGTCAGAATAAACTCCTCTTCCTCTATTTTCTCTCCATTTATTTCTAAGTTTTATGGGGAGGGGAGAGAAATAGAATTCTCTTTTCTTTCATCCCCACCTACCAGCTAAACATTAGAAGGAATCCTAGTGGAGACAGTTTATTTCCTCTTAATCACTTTTCTGTCTGCTGCATCAAGGAGTTGGGGAAAAAAACAGCAATGCTATACATCTGTCACACATTGAGAATTTAAGGAAAAATATGCTGGAAGACCTTTCTTGTTGTCTAAATGTTTGCAGTAATTCAATTAAATGAATGTGAAGGCAAAGGCTTACACAAACTTCATAAGATTCACATGTGATTATATTATGACAGTGAGAGAAAAATTGCCATTCAACATCTTCAGGGTAACAGTCAACAATAAATCAGAACTAAGAAATTTGGGGAAGAAAACAATTTGTCAGAAGCTTTCAAAAGAAAATACTTAGTTTGAGATTGCATCTCTCTGTTCTCCTACATAAATAAAACAAGTCTAGATTGTTGTATTGTTTATCGTATAAGCAGCTTACAGACTTACATGGCATTCCTTTGATAGGGAATGCCAAGTATTTAACAAATAATTATGTCCTCCACCTCTCCCTTCACAGTTCAGGGAACAAACCCAGAGAAAATAAATTATTTTTCTTAGTTTGATCCAGCACGCACGTGGTAGACAAGAGCTGGCAAGGTTTCGTGTATTCCATGTTTTCAACACAAGATACTTCCAAATACTTACACTTAATAGTTATATGCAAATTGATGCTTTGACTATTGAAAGACAAAATTGCCTTCCTACTAGCTGCAAAGTTTGATCTATAGTAATGCACTCTTCCTTCCTATATTCCTTTAGAAAAGATATAGGCCTAAGTTATTTTTTAGATTCTTATGAAGTTTTTCAAAATCTGAGCTAAGGAAAGAAGAGAACTGAGGTGAGTTAAATTTGCTCAAAATACACACTTACAATGCATTTTCTAAAGTAAGAGTAAAAATATTTAGGAATAATTCTTTAATAAACTCCTACAGACTCAAGATCAAATTTTTAAATAACCACAGATGGTTTCTATCTGTCAAAAGATCTTAGTTAAACAAAGCCCACTGTCCCCAAAAAGCAATACTTTACGTAAGAAAAAGAGACTGTAAATAGAACATAAAAAATCTACTCTTGCGTAGAACATTATTTTTACCAGTTCCATAAAACCATTCCATTTTATTGCTGTTATATTTAGCTTGCTATATTAAGTTTTGAAAATTGCATTAAGCAGATTTTTGCCATCTTTGCAAAATGCAAGCCACCTCTGGCTCACATCTTCTATTTACTGAATTATTTCATGGGCTTACCCCCAATATCTGGCCGAAGCTTATTGTCATATCCTTGAAGTAAGGAGTCCAGTATGTGAGTTACATCCCCACCATGAATCTTTGGTGCAAGGACCCATGTTTTATTCACCGTTAGATCTTCATCATCCTCATCATCTGCTTTATCCGCTCTATGGTGAGTAAATAAAAAAGGCAAGGTTAGGAAAAAAACACAACCAAACAGTGAAACTAAATACACAAGAGATGAAGAAGAAACTGATAAAATACAGAACACTATTTAGAGTACTTTATAAAAATCCAAACGCATTCTGGTGCCAACAGAAAGAGGCAGGGCCTTATTTAAAATACCAACACTTTGGTTTATGGCAGTCAAGAGTGTAAACTAATAAACATGTCAAGAGAGGCATTAACACATCATCCATACAGAAAAACTCAAGCCATGAGTCAAACCCATAAAAGCAGCAGTAGGCATCCTCCTACTGTTAGTCTTTTCCTGTTTTAAGAAACAAAATGTAATTCCCAAGCTTTTCCCTACATGTATTTCATTTTCAAATCATGGTACTAATATTTCTGAGAGATGCTTAATCATGGTCATAGATACATCTTGGTGTCAAGAAACATTAACAAGAACAAGAACATCTCCTTCCTCGTAGCCTCTGCTCCAGCAGTGATATAAAAAAATATGACTTGTATACTTACTCAACTCCATTCAAAATCTAAGAAAGCAAATAAATGTTACATCCATGTGCTAGGACTAAACAATCACAGAAGCTGCAGTCAAGTGTCAATTATGTATCCGCATGTATACATCGCACAGTTAAAACGCTGTACCATTCCTTTCAGTTAAGAGCATTTGTTAGCTACCTATTTTATCAAGATGAAACAAATGTACAAGGAAAACACTTACACATTCATTTATTGCCTATCTTTTAATTAGATAAGCAGCAATATATAGTTAATCACTAAATCATTAGAAAAAAATCACAATACCTTGGTTGCATCTGCAGATTCACTCAGAGGTCAAAGAATGCCCAGAAGAAGTTTTCCTTCCATTTGAATCAAATAAGTGTGGACTTAAGTATTCATCCAGTAATAAAGTTTGCAATCTATATTACTCATCCAGTTTATTTCAGGGAACTGCTATGGGCTTCAAGTCAAGCAAAGTGCATCAGACTGATAGCAGTAACTCTGACAGTCACACAACGTATCTTCACAAATGGACACCGGCTAGCAATTATTGCAGAACTTAACACAATCCATATAAATCAGTTCCAATGTTAACATAAGCACAGATATTCCAGTAAAAGAAAGGAATTAAATTACTGTCCTTGTACCAATTTGTATTGTACACCAAAACTAAAAATGTTACTGCTATATTATTAGAAAGGGCTTTAAGGGCTTCTAAATTACACAGACATACACTGCCCTCAAAACTAAGGGTGGAATTTTTCAGTAAATTTGCTACAGGAATAAAGACCACCAGCATGTTCCATGTGGAGACAACACTAGGCCTTCAGGGGAAAAGGACAGAAAAAGTCAGGAAAGGACAGAGATGGAGTAGGCATGCCTGGCTTTTCTTGCACTCCTTTGTGGGAGGGCACCAAAACAGTCCGTATTCGTAAGACCTTGCATTACTGCTCAGATAACACTAGCAAGTCTCACTGAAAATCAAGACTATCATGGCTGTGGAAACTGCTCGGTGCTTTCGGCATGCCTGCTTAATTTGGACAGTGCAACAGGGAGCTTGCCGCAGCTCAATAGGTCCCCAGCGGATGAACAAAAGGCACTGCTCAGATATTGGGACTTTCATACCTAGCTTGCTGCAAACAAGTCGCAAGAGTCTATTATAGCTGAAAGTAATACTCAATCTAAATACAAGGTTCGCTGATGGCTTCCCCTGTAACAGTCTGAAAAGTGCTTTCATTCTTTTAAATTGAAATGCACCGTAAAATACTTAATCTTTACTGCACTACATAGACATTATAGAAATGTCAGATATTAAATATTTAACATTTCCCATTAGCAGGATCCCGCTAATGGGAGCACTAAAAGAAGTAGGAAGCTAAGTTTTGTAAATGTACACTCTTTTTCCCTCAAAGCTACCTATTGCCATCTCTTTCATGTTTCGTTACCATGCAGATTTTTTTTTGTATATATATTTTTGGTCTTCTTGCACTTTATGTCATCTAATTAGATAAATTAGCTTGCAGTTGCTAATAGTGCAGAGGCAATCCCAGCCTTCCCCCAAGGGCATTAAGATGATGAAGAGTAAAACTTAATTTATAAGCAGCTCTCTAAGGAAAGAGACGTGCCCACTGCAAAACTGACCTTTTCTTCTTCCTCTTTTTGTCCTCCATCCTACAAAGAGCAGAAGTACAGCAAAACCATCAGAGCACTATACAGACCCAGGGCATCCGACTCTTAGGATCAGCCCAATTATTTGCAGAGAATTTGAAGTGAGGATGATACAATTTTGTCCCATTTTAATGTTCTTTCCACATCGTTATTAAGAACAGCATAGATTTTTAGAAATGAAAAGTACAAGAGGCCAAGGGAAAGGTCCACACCCACCTAAACCCAAGAGGGGTTACAACCATGATACCTCCACTTTTAGTCGCTTGAATATCTTGACATTTTGAAGAGTTCCTAATTTTATTTATAGATTCATAGGACAACTGATGTGGGAAGGGACCATGGGATGTCTCTAGTCCAGCCTCCTGCTCAAAGCAGGGCCACCTTTGAGGTCAGACCAGGCTGCTCAGGGCTTGATTGGGTTGGGTCTTGCAAACCTCCAAGGATGGAAACTGTACAACTTCTCTGAGCAACCTGCTCGCCCCTTCTCTCTTTTCCACTATTTAGTATGTTTATATAAACTTGGAATTAACAAGAAAAAAAATAAAAATACAAATACATTTCAGATTTTTACTTTCTTTCCTGCCTGATTGGAGGACCTCTGGTCCTCCAATTTTAAAACTCTGAACTACAAATAGGTATACAGATGAGGACACTGATAGCTTATGGAAAGCTATTAATAACGCAATAGCAGGGGGAGAGGGAAAAAATTCCATCCCAACACCCAACAGCTTTTCCAGTCACCGCCAAGTAAATCTGTTTAGGGAGGCACTTTTATTAGAAACAACATTTCTTTACTCAGTATCTGACAAGATCCTTGACTTAAAATGCGCACTTCCTACTATTTACATGGCACTACTCCATTTTACCTAGAAAATACTATATGTGAAAAAAGTGCCAGCTGCTAGAAAAGAAATACACTAGACAACCATACCAGTGCACTAGGTTAACAACAGCTTGTGGCTCACTAATCCATTAGTTAAACCAGCGAAGGAACCAATGAAAATCAGGAATTAATATAACCCAGTGTGGAGGAACTGGACTATTGCTGTTGCACACAGTGAAAGGAGCTATTCTCACTCTCTCTATTCTTATCTTACTGGCCTTTTCAGAGATGATTGACTGTGATTAACCCATCTCGCTAACAGAATATCATCTTCTTAACTCTTCTTTAAAATGTGCCCAAGACCATTGAGCATGCAATAATGACTATAATATCTCTGCAGTGCCGAGGGCACCCAGTTCTACACTTTTGATTCCTAAGCTGTAGCAGCTGACGTGCAGCCACAGGACTCAGATAAGACAGGAATGATGCTGGGTGGAAAAAGAAGTGACCAGAATATATAGAAAGTCTTCTGTATGCCCTCCAGTGAAGCAGGGCACACAACATCTGCCAACTTGAATTCTCATTCGAGAGGTTTTGGGAAGAGTTGCATAAAGCAGCTAGCTCCCGCAACAGAGCACCTAAACACACGGAGGCAACAGGACAGACACTGTGTACATATTCATTTCTGGGAATCTGAATTATGGATCTTTGTCATACTAAACAGATTTGACCTGCTCTGTTTCAAAGGCAGAAATCCCTTCAGAATTACACAGTTGGCAGGACCAGTTGAGATGGTGTTACCAGGATCTAACTGAGGTTGCTAGAGCCTGTTCTTGAAAGAAACACTCGCTTTGGAAAATAAGATGGTTCAAAACTGTTGACCTTTTACCCGAGTTTCTGTATGTGTCACATTGCAAAGTCCGGCTTTTTCCCCGGGGTTTGGAATGCGGTAGAAAGACAGAAGACAGCAAACTTCATTCCAAACCAGAAAATAAAATGTTAAATTCAAGTGTGACGTTCAAATATTTAGCAACAGTTAACCTGGACTGAGCACCTTTTTACGTCTTTGCAGTTAAAATAAATCTAACAAGCCCATGAAGATTAATGTAAATTAACTCCACCCTCACTTTAACAGTACCACTTTCTCCTCTTTCTCACAACCCCAGGAAGAACAGCAAACTTAATTAAGAGGAATTCTTTTCCTTTCCAAGTTCATCTAAAGGTTATTTCACTATACACAGAATATAATACTTGATCCTCTCTCCATTTACTGTAAAATACATTTTTTCATCAAAGTTCATTCAGTAGGTCTTTTTCAGAATATCTGTAGAGACAATGATTTTGAATAAAAATACAACATCAGACATTAAAACATTTCTGTTCTGTGGCACAACGCTATTTTACATCTATTACTGTGGGTGTTAATCATAATTTTAACGATTTTATAAATAAGAAAGAGACCTAACTTCTTAACACGCTTGTTGTTATAACACTTCAGCTAGCCTCATAAACTCAACAGTAAACTGCATGTATACGGTTAAGAGTAATTAGGTAAAAAGTGGCCTAATTATGCTCTCTGTCCTTCAACTAATTGGAGACATTACCATGACTAATAAATCCCTGAGCACAAGTGACTAATGACTAAATAAGTCTTTCCAACATCAGGCAACATGCTCATCTTCAGACATTAATATCATAGGTCTTTGTTCTCCTTTAAATATGAGAAAAACCAATCAGATGAGCTTTAGGTTGCAATTAGCATCTGTCAGGTTATGTAATGAACTGGAAAAAAATGGATACAGTGAGAGTGCTCCTACTGCTATTTGCATCATGCGTATCAAAGTATTACACATAGAACTACACACATAGCATAGGTGGAGCATTTAAACACAGCTAGGGTTTAATTTAGTTGTCCATTCCCAGGCTCCTATTCTCACCTAACACACCCAAGGGTACCCAGTCCTCCAAGTGGGGTTGATTTATAGGGAACCCGTAGACTTGTGGAGAAGCAGTAGAGACTGGGCTGGGAAACTTAGCTATCTTCACCGACATTTCATGCCTGTGCACAAGCAACTCAATCAAGCCCTCAGTGATGGTGAGGTTTAAACAACACTGGACAGTAGCTCCATCTATTTGGAGATACAGTGTTCCTTCCATACAAGGAATGCTCTGATGATCATTTAATTAATAAATAAATAAGAAGGAAAGTCGGTGTTTCACGTAATTTCTATACTGAAAGAGCTGAAAGGAAAATAACATTTTCATTTTTTGTCTTACGCATCCCAATGAAAACCATGAGACTAGCTGTGTTAGTTCATTTAGCTGAGGGTCTTCTCCAGCAGCCAAAAGCAGTTGCATTGGGAGTTTTACCAATACAGGGGTAGGGCACAGTGACAATTCTCTAAATCACAAAACATGGCTTAAGACAACTGTTATTCATGCTTCCCAGCATATTACATTTATGTCCTTTGTCTAGTTATAATACAATTTAACATTTGTGTTCCAGTACTCAAAAACAAATTACTATTTTTCTCAACTTTCAGACAAAATGTTGATGTTTCCCAAAGTGTAAACATAAGAGAATACTTTGCTAGCAACAATACAACTTCAGAGGTTTGTCAAAATACTGCATTTAACCAGACAATGCTTCATAAGCAGTCAGTCAAGACAGACAAGGTTTCCAGGGAAGGTTTCCAACCTGTCAGACATCTAACCAGACCCTACCTTACTTCAGAACACCAAACATGATATGCTTGTATGTGGTAAAGAAGTATATTTCATGGCCCCGTCAACAAGAGTTCAGAGGTCATCTGACCTAGCCAAATCCCACACATGAAAAAAGACCTAGAGCATTGCTGAAAAACAAAACATGATCCCTGACACCCCCACATCCGGAAGGGGTGATTTTTACAGATACTGGTGATGATTCTAATTCAGAAGCTAAAAAAGTAAGTACTTAGGTATGTGTCACGTGCAGGACCAGGTATAGAAGAAAATCTGAACTCTAGAAGGATGGTAAGTTTAAGCAGTGCCTGAGACAGAAGAAACTTCCTTACAGAGCATGAAAAATGCAATTTCAACACAGTAGGAATCAGCAATTACTCTTATCAATTTAAAATACATATTTACATATTTCCTTGGATCTCCCTAAGATAAAACAAGGGGCCCAGACAGACTTGTAGTATCCTTCAGAAGCTGAAAAAGGACTGGAACTCTGCACATACACAAATATTACTTCTTTTCAGTAGCAGCAATAGCAGTAGGACCACATCGTCGTGACTACTAGAATAGGACACAATTACATTTTTCTTCAAAAGATTTTCCTGAAAGCTTTCTGCCACTGCTGGCTGTCAGTGCTGGACGGTTTAAACATCGCTCAAGATTTATCTTCCAAACTTGATGGCTGGCTTCATGCTCATTGGTTCTATTATATTTCTGCAGAAATGAACTCCCTTTTGCATTTCATCATCAGCTTCTTCACTGATATGCTTTATTCATCGCAGAAAATTTCTGGGAAGATAAGTGTAACTGCAAGCAAAGAAATGCAGCTTCTGAAAATACGTCTCCAGAAAGCATTACTTGCTCTTCTTAATCCTGTGGGATATCAAGTCACTGATGTCGTATTCCTTCATCTTCATCCTTCCTAAACTGGTTTAGACACTTTCTTGACAAAAATCTCTTTTCTCTTCCCCCCACTCATTCCATCTCAGTTGCTTTTATCAATCTATTTCCCCCTCCTTCTGCCTTGCCAGAGTCTGGCATATTCTTTTGTGCGTCAAAATGTATTTGTCTCTCCCACTGAAGTATATTTCACTTATTCCCTACATCTCTTTTCCAGTATACCTACAACATCCTTTTAGGTCGATTCTTCTGGATGCACATACTGTCTCATGCTCTTCGCCATCTCTAATCTCATATTTGTAATTTCATATTTATAATTTCCTGCCCTGTTTCCTCTTTCCCCTCTCCTTTTTCAGTTTTTACTGAAGGGGTGAATCTGGACATTAAGTCAACTGTAAAATTATCAGGGAAAAGTGTGGAAAAAATATTAGAAATTCTTATACAGAAAGAAACATTAGATTTTTAGGATAAGCTACATAAAGAAGTTCACTTTGTATTAAATAAGTAAAGCTTTGTTAAAAAAAAAAAAAAACAAAAAAAACAATCATAGCACTAACAGAATAGAAGCAGGTACCTCTGCTGTTCATTCCCTGTAATGAAAAGTGTTGCCTACATATTTCAGTGTTTAGACTATCAAACTTGTGATATCTTAATACATATCACAAGCATCAGGCGATCAAGCTCTTTTGAGTCATTACAGCTTTGAAGTACACCTCTGAAAGATGCGAAACATTTTCTCCCACATACAATAACTTCCGTACAATTAATTTTAGTCCCAGCAAGACCTTCACTTGAAAGCATTATCACATTTCTTATAAAATGATCTTCAACATCTCTGTGATACTAATGTAACAAAAACTTATCAGAACAGAAATTACTGAACAATACAGCCAGGCTTAACTCTGAACACTTAAGAAAGGCACAACCTGACTGCAAAGAACATTTATAGAAATCTGAATTTTTAACATTAAGAACAACAGGTATTATTAAAGATGTGTTCCAGAAGAACAATTTTGTTCTCAGATCCACACAAATTGCTCTCCTCCAAGTCAACTTTCAGATAATGCTACATATTATTTGAAAAGACACTGGTCAAATTTGTTATTAATTCAAATGGCTTTTAAAGATCTCGCAAAAATAATCATCTGGACTCACAGCATCACAGATATTCTTTATCCATCAGTCCTCTCATATAATACAGAGTTAATCTTCTCTCCTTGGAAGTTCATCCAAATATTGATATGCTCAGACCAGTATAACTGCTGCCTCTACTCCTATCAAGTTGCAGTCCAGAAATCAATTGAAAATTTTCCTCACATCTATCTAGCCAAGTAAGGGTAATTCGCCGTGCCAGTTCAGAGCTGCTGGATTCTCAAACGTATTCAGCTTCATTAGTATAGTGATCTCTTCTCAAATAGAAGATTTCACAATCTTAGTAAAAATAGCTCTTTACCTCTGTATGTAGTCACAAAAATATTCTTCCCAGTTCTGTAGACCTGATGGAGACAACTGCCTGTTTCTGCACCCCTCTCTTTTATGCTATATAACAGAGAGCAAGAACCTTGCCTGAGTAAGATAGCAAACCATACAGGGGGGAAAAAAAAAAGCTAATTTCTGCCGTTTTCCAGAGTCATGCAATTTAGAAGGGATCTTCGGAAGCTGACTTCTATTCAAAGGAGGACCGATACTGAATTCAGACCAGGACACTTAGAGCTTAGTCCAGTCAGGTCTTTGAAAACTCCATGGACAGAGATCCCACAACTTCACTGTTCCACTGTTTAATTATCCTCACAGTGAATTTTTTTTTTTTTATACCTAGTTGGGATTTACCCTGTTGCCATTCATCACCATTGTTCCTCCTCCTCATACCATGCACCACTGCGAAGAGCCTACCTCTGTCTTCTCAATCACCTCCCCATAAGTGCTGGGGGCTGCTGTTGGGTCCTCCCACAGCCACCTCTGCTCCAGGCTGAACAGCCCTCTCCTAACAGGGCAAGTTTGGTAGCCCTCTGCTCAGCTCCCTCCAGTTCAAACCCAAAACTGGATGCGGTACCAAGATGCAGTTTAATAAGCGCGGAGCAGCCCAGGAGGCTGCTGGCCCTCTTTGCTGCCAAGGTGCCATGCTGTCCACAAGGAACTCCAGGTCCTTTTTGGCAGAGCTGCTCCCCAGCCAGCTAATCCCTGGTCTGTCCTGCTGATGGGGGCTTTCCACCCAGGTGCAGGACTTAGCACTCATCCTTGATGAATTTCATAATGTTCCTGTCAACCCATTCCCCAGCCTCTCCAGCTCCCTCTGAACATCAGCCCTGCCCGCAAACATATGAACTTGGCAAAAACAATCTTTCAACGTGGAAAAAAGCAAACTGTCTTCAGCAAAGGCTATGCTAATATCATTATTCCTGATGCTCTAAGCAGTTCTCGTTCCACTCCAGAGAAGCAAGGAAACAGGACACACTTCTCGCTTCTCTTTCCTCACATCAATTATTCCATGTTCTGATTACAAACTTGCAGAATGTGTTGTGTGCTTTGTTTTGGCTTACAAAAACTGAGTAACTTACTGATCATAACACCCACATTCACAGTGTAAGTACACCTCTTCCTCTGTTCTGAGAAAATCATTACTACAGTATTTTAAAGTAGTTCTTTCCCTAGGAAAGTACTTGAAGGTACCCATTATCTTCAATAAGTAGGTCCTTCCTTTCTTCTAGTACAAACATTTCTAATGCTAGCTGAAAAATTAGTAGGGGCCCTTATGACAACTATATTTTAATCTTAGAGATCAAGAGCATCTTGTCATCGTAAAATTTTCAGACAAATATATATTCATCTTCTTCTATATGATGGATGTCTTTCAAGGAAAGCCTTCCAGCCATGGCATGCAACAAAACTTAAAATTTATCAGGAAGATAAAGTAGGCCTTAGGATAATCTGTATTGCCTTGACTGAAACTGAAGTGTAAACCTACTAAAATTCTTAGGGAGCTTTATTTCAGATGTTTTTGAATGAAACCTAGAAATGTAAATTGGTAAGTCTTGTGGGTTTTGGCCAGACCATGCAATCAAATAATTAAAATGTAAGCAGCCATATTCCACTGTTTATCCACATCAAAAAGCAGGGAATAAATGAAGATTCAGAGAACAAAAGATAAAAGGGTAATGATAGCAAATTATAGAGCCTAAGTAGATACAACTGAAAAAGGACAAATGGTATTAAATAAAGGATAAAATATCCCCAAACTGCTAAGAAAGGACATCATGATGAAAAGGGATCACCTCTCTAGATGTCTGAAACATGCACTAACTGCAGCAGTATCAGATCTCCTGGGAGTTTCAGAGTAGGATCATCACACAAAGACAGACACACATAAATCCATGTGCCACACATCAGCACCCCGTTCAAGAGACTGCAGATCCCTGTCTACACTTGACTGATGAAAGGTTAATTGTCATCAAGTTCAGAATGAACTAATAGATTGTTGATGGGTTAAGTGCCTTGATCCAAGAAACTCTTTCCATAGCGGAACTAGACTTAAAACAAACCTAACAGAAATGAATGCTGAGAACCATAACCTCAATAAAAAGCAGTTACCTTAATTAAATGCCACCCCACAGTCACTATAACATTCATCAGATTGCAAAGTCAACTTTGTTAGATTTCTACTTCAAAATGTCACCAGCATCCTAAGAAATATATAAGATGAGTTCTCCTTTATGAGGCATTTTCAGTCATTTAAGCTGCTGATATTTCAACATATTCATGTAAACATTTGTTCTAACACAATTCATTGCCTTTTTCCTGCAAAATCTTCAGGTTACTAGGAATCTACTACGGCCCTTCACAAAAACAAGCCTGTTTTTGAAACAATTCCAAATGCTGGTAGATATCTGAGCAGGTATCAGTCTACTGCCACAGGAAGCAAAGAAATATGTATAGACTGAAGTAGCAACAGAACCAGAGACTCACACTGAACTGCGCACCGTAATTGTGGCATATAGGTGGATCTGGCTTAAAATCATAGAAAAAGCCATACAACTACAATAACCAGGCAATGATAACATGTCCCCAGGAGAAACACAGTGAATGGGTTCTGCTGAAATTTTAGTGTAACTGTCATTAGGCAATTATGGACTAATCCAAAGATCAAGGAAATTAATGAATAACGGTACAAAGAGGTGAATATACTCCATGAGGACTAATGTAAATACCTAAGCCATGTAATAAAAAGCTTGCTGTCTCTCTCTCTGCAAGCAAAATTATCTCTTCCCCACTGTAATTTAGTTTGTTTTAAATATAACACAAATCTCTTACAACGGGAGTATTCCACCTCTTGTCAGGTGGTGACTAAAATTTATGGCTGCCAGAGTTGTCCCCCGCTGGATGCAACCTGCAGGCCAGCAGCTGGATGGCTTCACTGACAAAGCAAGAACCTCAGGTACGGGTCCATAGCTCATCTGCGGCAGGTCTGGGACAATCCAGTACACATTCGATAGCTGTATGCTGGTGCGATCAAGTACTTTTCTCCCCCATGGAAAACATAATCTATATAATTTATTCTGCTGTGTAAATATGGCATCGGAAAACGAAGAAAAACATTTGTCATGACTTACAGTGACAGAGTTAGCTACCTAAATTAATACTTAATACTACAACTTTTTCCTAATATAAATTCCATCCAGCTGAACTTTATTCTGAAAGATAAATTGGACCATAATATTACATTAATAATAATAAGACTTAATAATAATAAGACTTAATCCCTCATGGTGCACTGCCTTAAATAAGAAGAAAACCATATTAAATGAAAGGACTAACAATCTATTTAAGACCTCAAATAATGTAATCCAAATGGGACGTATCTCACGTTACCTCAGATCTTTCCTATTCACTATGTCTGTCTGTCTTACTGAAAATAAGAAAAATAACTGGATATAAACTTAGAAATACAGAATTAGCCAGCCGCACGTTACCAGAGATGAACGCAGTGACAAGGAAAAGGATCTGAGGATCAAGGCAGAAAGCAAAAAGACCATGAGGTACACTGGGGCAGTACTGGAGCTAACCCTGGGATAGAGTATCTCAGCAGTATGAAGCAGTAGTAGGGAAGTAATATGCTGTGGGTATCTGCCATTAATGAGGCTAACATTTATATAACCTACCCATTTTTGAGGTCTGTTCTTCAAAGAAAAACGGGAAGGTTTACAAAATAGTTAAACAAACAATTCAATATTTTCTGAAGAAACATAAGTTGTTCAGTTTAATCTGAGAGAAAAAATGTAAGCTGCTATCAAGTTGCCTCTTAAACTACATATACCAGGGAAATACTTCTAAGAATAGTTAGTATGACTGTAGCATGGGTAAATCCAATTCAGTGGAAATTTCCACTTTGCGTAGAGTATCTCCAATTGTGACACATTTGTATAAAACTTTCATTTTGGACTAGATCATTCATCCTGCAACAGCTGCTAGGCATATAACTGCACTGCAGCTTCTCACCTCCAGGAGGTGAGGAGGTTTCTCCGAGCAAATAATCTACAACATACCATGAAAGACTAGGCTGGAAAGAGAAAGACAGCAGGATGTTTTCTGACCAAAATGTTGATTCCTTTAAGAATTTCCAGGATTCGTTTGAGGTGCTCTGAGTTCTCATCAAGGCAAAACTTGGCAGCGGCACACTGGTCAAGGAAAAGCTTTGGTGACCGGCTTTCCTATTGAAGAGCAGCCGGCTGCAGACCACGCTCCGTTCCTGAAGAGCCACTGCAGCCATGGGTCCGCACCCAGAGGCTGCCCTGCAGAACCATAGGTATGAACCAAGACCTGGATTTCCCCACAGAGAGATGGACATGGGATCCAGTGGCTGAGCCAGCTGTAGCAGGTGGTACTGGGAAAAAATCGGGGGGGGGTTCAGCTAGCACAGGAAGACAGGAGATCCACTGGCTGGAAGCCAGAGAAACCTCAGACTAGAAATACTGTACAATACTTCATTGGAGTCCTCCTCATCAAATCTTTATGCAGGGACTTAGAACAGTTATGCGGAAGCAACAAACCTGATGCAAAAGCCAAAGTAAATTCTCCAGTTTTGTTTATTCTGATATCAGACTGGATTATCACAACAGATCCTACTGATTTGAACATCCACCAATGAAAGCATATTTCAGGAACTATTTCTTTTCATCTTTGCCATATTACTGAGACTTCCCTCTTCTTTGAAGCAAGTTCTCTTCCGGTCAACTCCTGATGACCTTTCTTGTCTCTCCCGTTACTTCTATTAGTTCAGTGTTTTTGCATGATTTACCATTTTAAGTTTAGACACGCAGAATCAAGTTTTTCCATAGGCCAATAGGCCACTGAACCCACTACACTATTTTCAGCCTTATTAAAAAGGTTTGCATGTGTAAAAATGCAAAATCAGGACTTCCGTGTCATCTCCAGGTTAATTCAATTGCATCTGTATTACTCCGTACAAATTATTACCATTCAGAGAAACTGTTAAGAAATAAAAGTTACTGTCACTGTCATCCACCACACTTTGAAAGGTTTCTGTCAGTGTGCTACATACTGTCATTTATAATTACCACTTCTCGCTGCTGCTCTTTACCAAGTAAGTTATGATACCATTATTTTACCTAAGTACATGCTCAGTTTAGTATGCAGTGCAAGAAAGGGCTATGCAGGTAATTCAAAAAGGCCTAGTACTCTTCTCTCATAAATGTTACTACAAAAACGGCTCTTTACCCATCTTGGGAGATGCTCAGCTTTGTTTTTCTGCAAGTTCAACACACATGTCTTTTTTAGTGTATATATATGTATATGATAGCACAAACCAAGGCAACTCATTTTCAAACAGTGCATATTCCAAGCCCATTTAAGTAGTTCTACCTGCTGGCCATAGAAACTAGGTGTTGTATTCGACCCAGATTATTACAATTCCTCTACAGGTTCAAAGAAAAACCACAGGTTCCCCAACCCCCTTGTAATTTACTCTGTGGCCAGACTTCTGTATCCAGAAAAAAGCTGACCAAAGTCAATGAGTGCTCACCTTGAATGTTTGTTACCCAGCTCAGACAGGCTTGAATTGGTAGCAAGGGTGCTCTTATTTAACATCAGGCATATTGAAAAAATCCAGAAAGTTAAAAGTAATTGAAAATGTAGTTCAATTAGCTATGAGAGCCTTTTTTTAATGGATTGCCATAGTTTGAAGGTTTCCTTTAAATCCATTGCAGGAAAATTATGTGCAAAGAATAGAAGTATTTCTCAGTACTTATGTCTCATTAAACTTTATAATAACAAAAGAAAATGTTAATAAACTTTTAATAAAATAAACCATATTTTAAACCACTGGGGCTGCTAAATAACAAGTTCCTCACTGTCACATCATGAACAAAGCACATAAGAGTAAGGATAATAATGAATAAACATCACAGATGTTCAAATGAAACAGTAAATCACTATTATCAAGCATTAAGAAACCCATGTTGTTATGACAGGCTTAACTCTGATCCAGGAATTTATATGAGAAGAAAACGTAGGCCGTATTATATAAGTATTTTCCTAAGAGATACTTTGAAATGGAAAATAAAATATTAGTTCACATTTGCACCTGCTGACAGTTACATTGCAATGGAGCGTCTATAATTTTTTTTTAGAACATCAGGTTACAAAACTAAAGGGACGATATAGCCAAAATTAAGTTAGCTTACAATATACTGTTAGGAATGCTGACTAGCACATACCTTTTAAAGCAGTATAAATTAGTATAAATTAAAAGAAATGTTATGGTTATGCTGCACCTGTATGGTTAGAACTAAGGCAATAATATTAATTATATTGTCAGCTCTTACGCTCTCCCTATGAATTATCTATTTATTTCAGTTCAACAAGAATAATGGCTTTGCCGAACATTTAGGACTGCAGTGACTGCTGGGTAACTACGCTTTTCCTGCACATACCGTATAGAAAGTCTCACAGCCCAATTTCTGCTACAGAAGAGATATCAGCTGTTGACAAAAAGAGTCCTTCAAAATACTAACTCGTGAAGTTACATCAAGTGCATTGGCCATTCTGGTCTGCTTGCGGTGCATGTGCAGAACTGGGGAAAACAACTGTTTTATGGGACAGAGTTCAACTGCAACGAATCCCTTTGGTGAAGGAAGTTTGGTCTAACACCACGCTACAGCTTTTGGGGCAGTTCATTAAAAGGATAAACTCTTGGTTGGACTCAACTTCCAACGTCCTTCCATTTAGCTAAAGCTGAATGGCATTAGGTCTGTTTGTCACACCTGAAGTAACTTTATTCACTCTTAGCACAAAGTGCTTTGTGTATAAACGCATACTAGAAGTGATGCCATTTGCGACCTCTTAAAAGTATGTTTTGAAAAGGTGGGTTGGCTCCTGCAAGATGTTCTTAGAAAAACAGACAGAATTGGTGCAGCCTGGTCTGTTCTTGAGAAAAGCATTACTTCTGTGTTTTAGTTTGAACTTCAAGGAAAAGCTTGAGCTGAAACTACCGAAAGGCATCCAAAGAAGCAGAAAAACAGTGTTTCCATCCCACTTTGTGGCAGGCTGCTAAAGGGCGCTAGAGCTCCTGAGCTCTCTGCAAACATACCTGAGTTGTAATGCACTACATACCAGAGAATCAGAATCTGAAAAACATGTCCATTTGTGGTCAGTTAAAAAAAAAAAGGAAAAAAGAAGTATCTCTTAACCACCATTTTCCCATCTAGCCTCTGAATGAAAGGCAAGCTTGAAAATAGTTGATTCAGATACATGGATATTTATAACAAAGGTTCCATTTTATCTGAGATGCTCTGGAACACAAAATAAAATAATGCATGTAAGATACCTCATTTTCTCACTGACAACTCTTATCAAGTTATTTATAAATGCTACTGTTAATGAGATGTATACATAATAACCTACACCTAGTCCTGTAATCACAACCACACTTTGACAAACAAAAAAAAAAATTATAACTTTTTTTTAGCTAGTCCTCCTCCTTTGTAACTAAGTCTTTGAACTGATAAATTAGCATGCATATTCTTTTCTCTGAAACCACTTGATAATTTCTTTCATACCTGAGGTACAATATGTTCATTAAGAAACATTCTGAAGATGCACAGCTGCACTGGTATAATTTCCATCAATGCTTTTGAAAAATATTTCCATAATATGCCAAGGTTTTAAAAGACACAGATTAAGAAAAGTATAATCAGTGGTGTTTCTAACTAGGATAACACAGCAGCCTTCTGAAGATGAGAGATGAGCTGAGATCAACACACTTACACACCGACTGATAAATCATCATTCAGTATAGGGAAGGGGTCTAGAGTCTGATGAACTTAAAAAAAATGTTTACTAGAATTTTTTTTTTTTGACCATCATTTATACTACACATTTTGTATAGCCTCTTAGAACGATAATTTGGTCTATCATTAAAAAGAAAGACACACTGGGCAACAAATACCCTTTCAATACTGCCTTGTGGTTTTCATGAGAGTATAACCTGTGGAATGATTCACATTAGCTCTGAACTATTAATGGAGTTGAATGATCAGATTGCTTTTCGTTAAGTTGTTATGGGTACTGATAACACATTTACACAGCAGTACCAAACTGTTGTTTCTTCACAGATCAATCTTGCAACTCTCTCTTAAAAATACACGCTTCCAACTTCTGGGACTTGAGCAGCTGCCCGGCACCATCCCACGCCTGGGCCCCGTCCCACTCCCGAGGGCTGCAGAGGCACCGTGCAGGACGCCCCGCTGCGGGGACAGCACCCTGACAAAGTACCAGCACCGCGAACGGTGCCCCCACCTTACCACCGACTGCTGGACCAGCCTCTGCAGCCTCTTCCGAAGGATGCAGCCTCTTCCGAAGGATGCGGCGCCGCAGCATCCTCTCTGCCAGCAGCCGCCGCCGAGCCAGCGGGGCCGGGCGGGCGCGGCGGCGGGGAGCAGCCGGGGCTGCGGGGAGCGCCCCGCTCCGGGCGGCCCCGCACCGCCGCCCCTCCACGGGCCGCGGGGCCGCTCGCCCCCCCGGCTGCTCCGGACCTTCCCCCTTCCCCCCAGCGGGCAGGGGAGCGGTGGGGGACACACGCTTTCCCCAGCACCGGGCTGAGCGCGGACTCGCCAACTCGCTCAGCGAACAAGTGGGATGCGGCAGAAGTTTTACTTTGCCGGTGCCGGCTTCTCCCGCAAGCCGCCCGCGGGACCCGCCGCCGCAGCACCGGGACCTTTTGGGGTTGTTTTGTTGGGGTTTTTTTATTATTATTTTGGGGGTTTTTTTCATTTTAGGTTTTGGGGTTTTTTTAAGTTTGGCGGCGCGTAGCACGCCCCCTTCCTCCCCTTCCCCAAGCCCCGCCGGAGCCCCCCGAGCTCAGCCCGGAGCGCGATGCGCAGGGAGCCGAGAGCCGGCGGGAGGGTGCGGGCGGCCGGCACCGGTACCGGTGCCGGTGCGGGGGTCCCCGCCGTACTCACCCGCTCCCCAGCCGCACGGTCAGCAGCAGCAGCAGCAGCCGGGCCCCTCGGCGGCGGCTCCAGCGGGGCGCGGGGCCCCCCCACGCATCCATGGGCGTGAAGGCGCTCTCCCTTCCCCGAGTTTTCTCCGGAGAGGCTGGGGAATAGCGACCCTGCCAATCCCACCGTTCCCCCCCCTCCCCGGCACACGGCAGGCAGAGGGAGGGGAAGGGAAAGGGGGAGAAAAAAAAAAAAAAAAGAAACAACACCCAAACAGGTAGGAACCCACTCTACAAGGACCGAGCAACTCGCCCAATAGGCTCATCAGGTTGCTCCATAAATTATCCTAAAAACTGCTGGGCGAATCAATCCCTAGCAGAGGTGGAGCCTCCGTTACTAGAAGGGAAACATGCTTGGGAGAAAGGGTGGCATTGATTTGCTATTGCCTCCAAAGAGGGAAATAAAATAGATCTTATATATCTATAAATATACGTAACATCTAAAATGTTAAATATATATTTAAAGCTACGTGTATATATATATATTTAAATCTTCTTATTTATTTTTTAAAGCTACTCAGAGGGCGGCTTGCAATCTGAGAGGCAGCCCCTCAGCTCTGCCGAGGGGAGACCCGCCGCCGGGAGATGTGCGCGGAGCACCCGCGGGGACTGCGCGGCCCCGCGTCCGGCACGACCGCGATTTTGGGGAGGGCGGCAGCAGCCGCGGGAAGGGGGTACCCTCCAGCCCCTCGGCCGTCTCCAGGAGCAGGGGTCCGCCGCTCCAGCCGCGGTCCCTAAAGCCGTGCTGAAGGCAGGCGGCATGCTCGGCGCGCAACTGCAACCCCGGGAATTCCGCGCACCCAAGAAACGAGAGTCGCGCAAGCCCGGAGGCTGCAGGCGGCTCTGCGCGGCCGCGGAGCGCCCCCGGGGGGGAAGGGAGAGGAAAGCGGGCGATGCGCGGTGCTGCGCTATAAAATGCGCTGGGGCTTGCTACAACATGCAAAACGCCTTTTTTTTTTTTTAATTATCCCCCCTCCCCCCGCTCGTCTCCCCTCTGCTGCTCCCTCCTCCTGCCTCTCTCGGGAGACCTGCGGGGCAAAGTAGCCAAAAAAAAAACCCCAACCCACAAACAAAAAAACCCTAATATAACCCCCACCAAAAGCAAACCCGACGCAGGAAAAGCAACCGCGGAGGCGCCGCAGGTTCCGCGCCTGCAGCCCTCTCCCGCGGAGGGGGCGGGGGGGGACAGGCGGTTACGTCCCGGCGGGACTAGCGCTTAAATAAAGCGTATTTTTTTCCCTGGCCTCAGGGTCGGATGGCCCCTGGATCCCTCCCCAACCCCATTCCCTGGCCCCGGAGATGTCCGCGCTTGCAGCTGTCTGTGGGGCACTCCTGGAGTAACCTGCGCTGCGTGAAACCGTTCCGTAGTCATCATCATCGTCAGCCTTTGGGTTAAGATGTAACTGCACAGAAGTGTAAATAATCCCCCATTCAGTGGTTATTCCGATGAAAGGCAGTGCTTTGTTTTGGGTTCTCCTGCTTCTTCACGCATCATCTTCTGGTTATGATTTTATATATACGGTTTACAGCGGCTTTAATGGTTAAAGAAACTCAGCACGCTTCAGAGAGCTGCGGTACATTAAGTGAAAATTCAACGACTTGACAATTAATAGCCAGTCCTGGGGGTACTGGCAGACGGTAAAGGCACATATTATTGTATGACCTGAGGTCTCTTTATTGCTGGATTAACACAGCAGGCAGCGTCCTGGCATGATGGCAGAGGCATGAGCTCAGAGGAGGGAACATGCATTTATTACAGAGTAAGTGCAGAAGCAGCTCCCCTGCTGCAGCTGGTGGCACTGGCTCCAAGGAGCAGGATTGCTGTCCCCCTCAGCAAGAAAATAAGCGCAGTCCGTCCCCGAGTCCCTTTCTCTCTGGGAAGTCCTTTTACCCTGAAAATAGCTGTGGTCTTTAGGTTTATTATGGATTGATGTGTCAAATTGACTGCCGTTCACAAAAAATGCCATGAACTCTTCTTATGCCTTTGCATTCTGATGTTTATGGAGCTATTAAAACTCTTTACTAATCTATAAAATTTCATCCTGTCACTAAAATATATTACATAATTAATGTGACTACTGAGAAAGTTTGACATAAGAAGTTTAAGGATACTTACAGGATTACAAGGCATCTTCTTTCTACTTGAGCAGTTTGGAGCATCTATTTAAAAACACTTAATTTCACCCCTGTGTAGGTCCGGCAGCTTGCTAGCACTGACGAAGGTGGAGGATTACAGCTAAAATAACAGGTAGCATGAACAGAGAGAAAATAAGATTTTTCATTTGATTTCTGGGTTTAGAATGCTAAGGCACATAAAAGTGCCATTAAAATAATTGAAAATAAAATCAGTGCCAATGAGATTTCTCAAATGACACATAAATAAGGATGATATCAGGACAAGCTGGTTTCAGAAAGTCCCAAATCTGAATTTTCCTTGTACTTTAACATAAACAATAGAAATCCATCCCTCTCAAAACTAGAGAAGAAAATATTCCATGAGTAAGTAACATACAAGATCAAAAATAGCTTTAAAAATTTTGAAAAGCAAACAGGAAACAATAATAAAAAAAATTCTTTACCAGAAGAAAACTTGGGGGGGGGGGGGAATCATCTCAGATTGTCTGTATTCCTAAGGAACAAAAGAAGCAATAAAGGAAAACTGCAAAATGGAAAAGAGGATATTGAAGAAAAGCTGGGGAAATTACCTAGGTGAGCGTCAAAAGAAGGAGATGCTGATGCAGGATAATAAACTAAAGGACAATGAGTTACCAAGGCCTCCTGATATTCGTCAGCCACTTGGTACTGGAACAGCTGACCTAACAGCAACATTTAAATTCTCAGTTAAAACCATCTTCTCCTGCTCAGAGTATGAGGGCTGTCTTTAAAAAAATAGAACAGAGGTGAAGAAAGGGGTCAACAGTGGAATTTCAGACCTGCTATGCATCACTTCAGAAGCAGCAAATTGAAGGATGTTAATGTACAAGCAAAGGTGTAGGATTCAGATTGCTATTATTATTGAAGAGGCACAAACTGGAATGGCTTCTGCAAAGGAAAACCAGTGTCTCTAACTTCTTCAGTCATATTTAATGAATCTGTGAACAGAAGAACAGGGCTACATAATTCACTGTCTTTCAAAACCTTTTTAAGTCTATCAGTTATTTGTTAAAGGAGCTGCAGGGTTATAGGGTGAGTAGGACAGCAATGCCATCTTTCAGAAACTGCTTGAGACTACTATCAGAGTGGTTAACTTTCCACGTTAAAAAGATGAATCATGAGTTCTTATGAATCTGCTCTTGAGATTCTTTTATTTAACCGATTCCTCACTGAAATAATGGTTTTAAAGACAATAGAAAAAACTGTAGATGAAAGTTTCAGTTTGGTTAAGTCTATAGAAAAAAAAAGAATACTGATTAATTCATCAGTGTATAGAAAGTTAATTATAAAATGGGAAGCAATGGCATGTTGGCAAACAGAAAAAGAAAAATAATTGAAGGGTTGAATTTGGTAAAGACTTTAAGTACCTAAGTATAAAATCACATCCCAGTTCTGCTGCTACCAAATAGTGGAAGATCCAGAGAAAGCACTTGTATTTAACTGTGAAATTTCTCCAGGACTGTAGAGCAGCACCCATACAAACACCCAGAAGAGCACTAGTTTGAGCAGCTCAGCACCTACATTCTGCCCAACCTCATCTGAAATCTTACTCTACCCTCCAGGTTTGAGGATTGCAGTATAATAGGATAATCAAATGCAATGTAGAAGTCCTCTAAAACACAGCCAGGGTAGATCAGCCCTTTCCTAACTTCTTAAAAGTGTGAGAATTGATTTGGATTCCACACAAATACATCTAACCCCCTGGCACTGTAAAAGGAGCAAAGGCACTTAGCACAAGCTTGTGCTTTCCAGTCTGGAAGGCACCTATTCAACTTCAGGGTACCTACAGTCTGTAATGCATCTAAAACGACATGAGAAAGAATTTTCATGCTTAAAGCTGAAGTCCAAAAAGAAGGAGGAGGAAAAAAGACCCGCAAACTAGCTAATATCACTATATTTTGCACATGGGAGCCTTCATGCCTAGTATTGAAAAGCATTTTGATTCCTTAAAATTTAGTCGTTCAAGACCACAGAGGAACCTGAAAACACCCATATGTAATTTTCCATAGTTGACATCACACATTGGCTGAATTTCTCTCGGACATAACTACTTTACTGACAGGAACATGTGAAACAATGGCAGATTTGTGTGCCTGCATACCACTTCAAATGCATAAAGAGCTTTGAAAATCTAGCCCTAGTGGGTGGCCCATTTTCATTCACTGTGCTTGAGGGACATTGGTGGTCCTCACTCATGTAGTTGTGTAAGGAGCACTTACCCTGCTAAGAGCAAAGTCATCCAGTGCATGGAGAAGGAAGAGCAAAGCATTATGGTCTTCTGTCCTCCACCTAAAAAAGCATATACAATAGCAAGAGCTCAAGGACCATTGCAGCCACATCTTCAAAAAGGTAGATTCAAATTTAGGTAACACTTTTTTGGTGAAGTTACATTTGTAGACCTTAACTGTGGATGCACAAAGCAATCAGTAGGTCGAGGGAGGTCATTCCCTCTACTCAGCACTGGTGAGGCCACAACTGGAATACTGTGCCCAGTTCTGGGCTCCCCAGCTCAAGCAGGACAGGGAACTACTGGAGAGAGTCCAGCGTAGGGCAACAAAGATGACTGGGGGATTGGAGCATCTCCCTTAGAGGAAAGGCTGAGAGAGCTGGGACTCTTTAGCCTGGAGAAGAGGAGGCTGAGGGGAGACCTTATTCTTGCCTATAAGTATCTAAAGGGTGGGTTGAAGGAGGATGGAGGCAGACTCTTTTCAGTGGATCCCAGTGACAGGACGAGGAGCAACGGGCACAAGTTGGAACATCGGAAGTTCCATTGAAACATAAGAAAAACTTCTTTACGGTGAGGGTGCCAGAGCACTGGACCAGGCTGCCCAGGGAGGCTGTGGAGTGCCCTTCTCTGGAGATTTTCAAGCCCCGCCTGGATGCAGTCCTGGGTAATGTGCTCTAGGCATTCCTGCGTCAGCAGGGGAGTTGGACTAGATGACTTCTAGAGGTCCCTTCCAACTCTGAAAATTCCGTGATTCCATGATTCCGTGAATTTCCTGTGTGTACCTCACCCCTTAGATTCATAGAATCATCGAATGGTCTGGGTTGGAAGGGACCTTTAAAGGTCATCTAGTCCAACCCCCCTGCAATGAGTAGGGACCTCTTGAATAAGTGTGCACATGTGATTTATGTGCTTGCATTTGAGTAAACACAAATGCAAGTGCAGAGTCACACGCGTGGTATTTTAAACCTGCAGCCCAAATGAAAACATTTCCATTCTTCTTAGGGCAATTCAGAAAAAGTGGTTTTAAATATGCATAATCATGCTTAATCCTACCTGAATGTTTACTCTTTAATAAAATTCAATCTTAAGCAGCACAGTAGCCTACTGTTGCAATAGATGTAAAAAAAACCATCTCAAGAACAAAGAAAATGAATACAAACATTTTGGCACTGGCCTTCTAAAATGGACCTTTAAAGATGAAGATGGTGGCTCACCATGGGAGAACCAAAAGATGCAGAAATGTCACTTCAGTGCAGCTTTCATATTGTGATTAAAACCACAAAATAATTGTGTTCAGTGAAACAGTCAACATCTTAATAGAAAATAAATTATAAAACTCTCACTTCCCATAGCTAAATACCATTTTAATTAAGATTTCATCTCCGATACATTGATTTAACTGCTCACTCACTTATGTTATTCATTAAAATGATTACTAACAGTACAACTTTAGCGGCACTTAAAAATTAAATGAGAGAAGTAATCTCAAGTAGAGAACGACATATATGAGAAAGGAGAAGACTGCACCCATCTTTGCATCCAGGGGAGAGGGGAAGAGTTAGAGCATGTGAGGTGATATTCCTTTACATTAGCATGTTACCCTTCTTCTATATTTAAGCTATGATGAAATGAAAAACAAATTGAAGTGTAGGCAGATCTATGGTAACGAGGCTGAAGTGCTTAGGTACAGAAAGGTAACTTCAAAGCACAAGTATTCCCTTGGTCTATGACTATTGTCATTGACTTTCACTAGACCTCCAAGTATTTTCAACATGAGTCAGAAAACAGCAAATAAATAAATTTTGATCCTTCCTGTTTTGCAGGACATAAATCCACAATCCCGCCCTCTTCTTCTCCCTGAAAGCACAATTTTTTCTTTGCCTCACCCTCACTTTTCAGCCAATTTCCCAGAAAATGGAGGCCAGGACCCTGGATTTCTCAGGAGCCTGGATTTCCCATCTGCCAAGACACATCTTCAAAGACAGCAGACTTTGGTAGGGAATATGGTGACCGATGAGAAGAGGGATACTTGCAAATGTGAAGTATCAGTATGCTGCAGACAAGGCAAGGAGTCTTACAGGGAATTGGGGCACCAAGGTGCACTCTAGTTCTTTTAGGAAGTTAAGTCCAGCTTGGAATGCCTCAGTGTCATGGGCAGGAGGTGAGCACTAGTTCAAATTCTTCTCCAGTCTATGCTCTATTTTCCCTGGCAAGGAAGCGACATAGTTCAACCCAGTGAACCACAGTGGTGCAAGTGTACAGCGAGTACATTATACAAGTTGGCACTTCAGTTCAAATGAGGTATGTGCTTTCAAAGTGAGCCTCCCCATCACCTCCACCTACTGAGCTTTAGCTGGCATAACAAAAAGGCCCCAGAGCACGCAAAGATGCTTGCAGCATCATTTTGGAGGTGCTTTCCAGGAGTGCTGGAACCTACTGTGCTCCAGCACTAATGGGTCTTCAGTTTATGGGACTAGATTAGTGCTAGTCTAAAGTAAACCCCCCAAAACACACTTACTGCTGGTGTTGGGTTCTCACCACAGTTGGTTTTTCACCACAGTATTTGCCAATGTAGCCAAAGCCACAGTGAAGTATTAGAGGACTAGGACCCTGGCGTGAATCATGGCAAATCAGCCTGGCAGTGTAGGTGCTCCCGTACTTTGAAATCATATATCAAAGAACTCTTTTCTTTTTGCTGATTCCGCTTGTCTCCAGGTAGGATGGAAATTCCCTGCAAACAGTGAGAACAAGAATTGTTTCATGGCTTATAGAATGTTCTCAGGAGACTAATATTTGATTATCTGTCTGGTCTTATTTTGTTAGAGGCTAACAGGGCAGCTGTTCTACCTGACTACTGCGAGCGCTTACTGTTCCAGCCAGATCAGGAGGACAAAGACATGTGAAAATGAAAACTAATGGGGCAGGCAAAAGACTGTGGTCTGTACTTTTTCCAGTTTCAAAAAGATTCAGTTGGTACTTGGCTCAGCCTTTGTTGAAAGTTGAAAGTGGCTTTTCAGTATACCCTATCCTGACCAATCCTCCTTAGAGTACAAGAAGTTTTTTAATCTGCAAAGCACAAGACATTAAAAAGGTCTCTTCATAAGACTGGTCTGTCTGATAATTGAAAAACATTCTCTCCAGAATGCCGATTTAAACTCTTAGTAACAGAATCCCATAGCAAATCTAAATGAAGGGTGATATAATTGCTGTCCAGAACATTAACACTCTCTCTGCAATATATTATGTCACTTGCTGAACTGCTGTAATTGTTGTTAATTGACCTCTAGATCTCTCAATTGTAACAAAAGCCTGAGATATTTAGAGATTGCTTTTTGGTGTATTAGATTGTATTTTGCTGCCTTTTACAGAGGGTGTACATTCTCCGAAGTTGTACTAATTTTCTCCTTTTCTTTTGCACCTCCATCTTTCTTCTTAAGGTTCTTTTTCCATCTTCCCATTATTGGTTGCTGTAGGACACTTTAAAAAACAATTGTTTAATTTCCATTTTGAATACATCACAATCATCAGTATCTCCTGTGCTTACTAGAGAAATAAGCAGAAATCTAGCTGAGCTTCAAATTATTTTAATTGTTATTGAGTATTCACTACATAATCAAACAGAACTGTCCTACAATACAGCTTGGTGTAAACTCAGCTATTGGGTCAATAGGTTTATTCACAGTGGCAGGAACAGGTCAAAATACATCATGTACAATGAGCATTGCTTCCGAGCTTAATTACTGAGAGAAAAAGAAAAAAATCCAACCTTCCTAAGCAGTGTGTCATGACAGGTCCTCACTAGATTGTGTAAAGAATATGCTGTTAATTACCAGTAATCATTTGCTGATGATATCAAACGTGTCAACATTAAGCAGCATTGAGATAGCGTGGAGCTTAAAGAATAAATGCATATTCCACTGTGTCAAAATGCAGAAGTCTGCTAATCTTTTAAAGATATATTTCATGGTATGCTTTCAAAACTACTTTGTTGCATCATCAATATTAACGTGCTTTGATTTTGTTTTTAACATGTCCCAGAGAAGAGTGTTTTTCTCACTCAAACAGTACCAGAAAGTAGGACTAGAAGACCCTTAGTCTTAAATCTTTTGCTCCTAGACAAACTCTTGCTTCTGCAGTTGCCTTCAATCACTGACTTGCATATTCTAGCATCTGCATATGATGAAATTTCATCATTCTAGCATGACAAAAAATGGTTACTGTGCAGAGATAATTCTAGTGAATGACATAGAAATCAACTGTTTTTAAAAGTGGAAGAGTTATCTTATGGTTTATCATATGCTCTCAGGAAGGTCCTTATCAGTTGTGATTATCAATACCAATTCACCCTTTTGATTGGAGACTAATGGAACAGCTGCTTCAGTTTGTATCATTGATGACTCTATTATTCTTAAGTATGATTCTTCCCTGGGGTAATTCAGCCATTCTCTTGAAAGTATCTCCTAAAATAATTCCACTGACAAGATTGGTGATACTCCTATTATCTTCTGCTTGAGCTGTGTTGCAAGTGATACTCTGGATGTTAGAGTCTTTGATTTCCCTAATAGCTGTTAAAAGCATTGCATGTTTTTATGAAGCTTCACCTCAATTACCACGCTGTATTAGCCATGTAAAACAGATTCTTTATTTAGTCTGAAAAATATAATTGCAATTTAATAAAATAAAATGTAAATTAAAATTAATTTTCTAATATATTTTGCTTCATAGTTCCTTTACTTTAAAATATTTCTTCTAAACTACTCATCCTTTTTCACCATTAAACACTTATTAGCTCCTAGCAAAATGTTGTCCACCCAGGGGCTAGCCTTCCTGTTTAGGAAGTATTGCAAAGCCTGCAGTATGTTAATAGCTGCTGCCAGTCTCAGTGTGTCACAGGTTTATGACAGGTGTTGAGCAGAAGCTGCCATTCGTGCAGAATTTGACAGTGTCTCTCATAGCTGAGGGATTTCCACCATCCGCCTTCCACAGCTCTTTATCATAGTCCCCACTTCCTTCCAGATCAATACCAGGAACTGGACGTCTATTTACAAGAAAGTTTGCGGCTCCTCCTGGATCACACTGTTTCTGCTAAGAAAAGATTATTTTAAGAGGACCATACCCCCACTTCCGTTTTTCCAACTTGTATCTTTCTCACCTCAGAATTTCTTCAAAGTATCTACTATAGTATCAATGACTATAATTTCTTAAACCACCTCGTTAAATTTCAGTGGTGGTTGCACACACTCCACTTAGTCAAAAGGGCAGGGTTTATGTGTAAAATCTTATGGAAAGACAAGAAAAGAGAGATATAAAGGCCATCACTCTTGTCAGTGTTGTCTTTTGGCAGACCCTTGTTTCCATCCTGAATCTTGCTTGCCTTTGCTCATTCTACAAATTTCTTTCTGTAAATTGTTATTTCGTTTTCTGATAAAGTCCCGTCTGCAGGTTTTGACATTTATAGCTTGGGTTGTGAGCATTGCCTGAAGTCCAGCTGCTCTCTCTAGGTGAATCATGGCAAGAATGATAGACTTTGCTTTTAGCCGGTCCAAGATTTTGCTGTTGCTCCATAGAATGGGTCCGCAGCAGAATGAGGTCTGCCCCTCGGAATAAATGCAGCACCAATGGAAAAGACACATTCATGCTGTCTCTCGGCCTTGAGTCACTGCCACATTATGCCGAGCAGTAGTCCCTGTGTAAGCCCCAGATAGTGAGTCATAGCTGCACAAATACCAGGGATTGCGGGAGCCTACTGCAATCGCAGAATACTTTTGAATAGCGGTGGTGTAGTCCTCTGCCCAACAGATATCACACAACATTTTTGTCATGGTGAGTAAACACTAAAAACTGTCTTTAACAAGCAAAGTCCCTTGCCTTCTTGGGATGATGGAGATTCTTACTAGCAGCAAATATTCTTGTTGGAGCCTTATGTGAATGTCCCAGCCAGGAACACCTATTTATTATTTGGACTCAAAGTAAGCTGCCTTTTCACAAGCATATCATCTTCAAGACTTGTGACAAGCTGGTGACCTTACACACTGCGTCTGTTGAGAGCACATGAGTTCATTAACCCTATTCAAGCCCTTGATGATCAAGAATGTATTGAAAATAAATCCATAGGCTAAATCGCAGCATAGAGTTTTGATAATATAAAGTGGTAGGACATCTTTCTAGATGTACCTAATGTAATCTTACCTAATATATGTTGTTGCGATTGCCTTTTGTTCTTGTTTAGAGGCATTTGAAGATAGAAGGATAAGCTTTTATCCTGTAAAAACGCTCCCTGAAATATCGTCAAATTTTTCTTGGAGAAGTAATCTAGGTTAAAAAAATCACTATACAGAAACAATCTTACTTCCTTTATCTCTCCACAGAAAAAAAATGTAAAGTTTTAAAAAGTCATCTACATGGTTTACTAGTATGTGTGTTTGGAAAGCATGGTGATTAAGTCCAAGTTATAGCTTATCTTCAGGAAGGTACAATTTGACCTCATTAATATTGGTGTCTACAAATGGAGAGATGCTCCTGAGAATAGCCAAAATGATGTCAGTAGCCAAGTGCTAAGCTAAAACTAAACTGATTTATTAGCCTAAAATATTTAAGCTACCACATTTCTTTATTACCTTCTGGGATAAACAGTTCGGAAAAAGTAAAGTGACTATTATACACACAAGCACTGCTCTCACATTGTAAATTGTGATGGTGGCTTTTAATAGTAATTTTCCTATCAGAGTAAGAGAAAATCATGCTGCTGAACCTCCTTCTATTTTATACCTGCTGTTTTATGCAGGTTAAATAGTTAATCTAGTGGCTTTTTTGTTTACCTTTGTAGAGGTTTTAAGAAAGAAAGAAAAGGCAAGAAACAACGAGTATGCTGCTGTAGACATAGATCCAATGTATTTGGTTTTGGTGCAGACATGCAGATCATGGTAGTACCTGAATTGGCAGCCCTGTGGACTTCTGTTTACCTGCAAAATAGGTACAGCACATGTAATCCTATTGCAGTGTCTTCCTACCTATGGGATGCGAGAGTGTGAAAGCCCAGCTCATTCTTTTGGTCTAAACATTTATGCTGTTTCTGATAAATACATCAACTAACATTAACTATAAGTCATTCTTCATACTGAAGAACTGCCATCTCACACCAGCAGAAATGACTTCTTGTTACTCTTACTGTGCCACCAACTAGGTGACCACTGTTAGAAAGCTCAGTGTTGTATAACTACATCAAACTCTCTGTTTTGCAATTCTGCAATGGTCCACCCAATATAAAAATATTTCAAAAATTTTTCTTTATTTGAGTCTGTGAAAGCAGGGATATTTATAATGGTATAGCTATTTTAACAGTTAACGCTTGGGAAGCGAACAACTAAGATGCCAGTTGAGCAAGTGACAGGGTACCTCTCAATGTTTATCACCATCTTAGATAGATGAGCTAAACCCAAATATTAAATTAAGAAGCTTCTACCCTTTTGTGTGACATCCTTAGGTCTATGTGACTGGAAGATGTTTCCAGGCTGGGTCTGCAGAAGGCTTTCTGTCCTCATCATGAAGTGCCTGTCTTTGCTTTCACTGGACTGAATGCTTCTTTACCCATTGCAGGATGCCTTCCCTCTTTCTTGTCATAAACTGTCCATCTAGTTTCTCTAGATAGACAGTAGATCACAGCATCTCTGTTTCCTACAGCAGAGATAGATATGCGCAACCTAAGTAATGTAGGTATGTTTCCTTCTGCCATTTCCAGTTTTAGTCCTTCATCCTTGGCTACAGAAGCATTTATAGTCCTCATCCCTCTAAATAATGGTGACTTTCCAATACCTTCTAGTCTTGTTTTAAATTTCAGGTCTTATTTCTGCTTTTGTGCAGGAGCCCAAAATATTGATCAGACTTGCAGGCCTGGAATCCTATGTTGCATGCAGATTGTCCAACGTTATACCCGTATCGCGTTACCACCCAGGATACCAGAAACATATCTGTTGTGATGATTTTTGTCTTTTCTGAGGGAAACAAATGTAAGTTATTGTATTAGAGCAGATGAAATAGCTGGAGAAAGCATACAAGCTTGCAAATACACAATGTCTTCACCAAGTCTGAAAAAATTATGAAAAATTCCAAGCAAAACAGAGGTTAAATGCAGTTGCTTTGGATTTAACATAGTTGTACTTGTCAGACAAGTTGAAAGCAAAGAGCACTTAGCACCTGTTCCACAAAGAACTATAGGAGGTAGGAGACAAGATAGATTGGTTTAATGATCCATTTGCAATGGGGATCTGAATCAGAATTTTATGTTTAAGTAGCTCTCTGAATTTTTGGTTGCTGGACTAAGAGAATTGATGTTTGGTGCCTGAAGCTCTGAAGAAATGTTGACTTTCTTGAGCAGAATTCTCAAAACACCAGAGGAGTGTTCTGCCACCAGGTCTTCAGACACTATTTTTCCATCAAATGCTGTAAGCTTTAGGACCTTTTAATGCCTTTAAGTCTTTCACTAAATCCTCCTCAACTCCTTGCCAAACTTATTCAAATATTCTTTTAAAAAATCAGCTCAAAATCTTGTCCCCTGAAGAACTTCCACTAATATAGCTTGCTTCCCAGTTCTCCTTCTCTGCAACAAGTTTTACTTCTTCCCACAATTTTTCCTGGTAGCTGGGATGTTTTATTTTTGTCGTTCTTTCTCCTAATGGAGCCGGTCTATTTTTCAGTAAGGAATTCCAAATCGTATTTGGAATATGTAACTGTCAAAATGTCTTGGATTGCAGAGGCCTTGGTAACAGGCATATCAGGCATATCTACGTCACCAACCTGGTGGTGTCATTACCTGTGAAAAACATAAATGGATTTTGAACAACTGTTGAGTTTGCAACCAGAATTAAAACAAGTTTGTAATAACAATGAGCTGGAATCAATGAGTTAGGAATCACATCCCAGTGCTACCTACCAATGAGTTTTGCATATGCAGTGCACTCAAACAGAATTACTCCACTGTTAATCCTACACAGCTTTTGACAATGTGCAAAGTTCACTACGGATTTTGAGTTCAACTGTTCAAACCTGCCCTGAACTGTAGAAGCCACTAACTCACACTGACAAGTTATAAACATGCATTAGGATGGTCACCAAAAGTAATGCACTATAAACTTTTAAAAATAGCTACTCCAATTCTAGTAACTGAAGTCCCTCCTGTTGTAAAGCAATTTTGAGAACAATGATACTACCATAACTAATAGGTATTAACAACAAGTAGTTACCAAAATATATTGGTATACAAATAGATGTGCCTGTGGAACATTCTTTTTGTGGAGTGAACTCTTGAAGAACCCTTAAACAAGAATGTATGCTTGACTTGGTTGTGCTAATGTAACGTTAATTACATTATTGGGAAAGAACAGCTCCAAGGCTTTTGAAGAAGAACAGGGTCCTCAAAAAACTCAAGGCTAAGATGACAGAATGGGCCTTGAAATTGCAAGAGCAGGATGACACCAGTAGGGCTGCAGACCAGGGTAGTACTGGATTTAGGGATAACAAAGACAGCAAAAGACAGGTATCCAACACATTCAAAACATACTATATATACTAAACCCCAACAATAACATGGAATTTGCAGACCACTGAAGAAAGACCAAATAAGTTTGTCAGAAAGCATATAAAAATAACCCCAAGTGAAACCAGAAATGAGGAGGAAGAAGTCCTACTATAATCACCATGTTCCTGCCAGTGAAGCACCTGAGATGCTGGACCCTTGGTATAACTCCACTCCCTTGTTATATTCTGCTGAAGGAACAGTAACACCATCAATCTACTGACCCAGAATAAAAAAGGTGAGCATAAAAGAAACAAGGATAGATACTAGAAAGTTTGTGTTCAACAATTGTATTATAAATGAGAAATAGCTGTAATTGGATAATTTTGACTGCGTGTTAGCATCATTGTAACTAGTTTAGTAATAATTCTTTGATTAAGTTTCTAATACTTAATTGGACTAACAATAAATTCTTGACTTTGCATAAGGTGTGTTTCTTTAGCCCCTATACACTGCACGGAGCATTTGGTCTGGTACTCCACCCTTGAGGCGTGATTGTAATTTGGATGCATTGCTCCTTAAAGATATGTAGCATATCTCAGGTATCTTTTATTCTTTTGCTTCTTAACACATACACCCAGCGTAATCATAGACAGGTTAATAGGATAGCTTTTCTTTTCATGAAGTGCTGTGCATATATGAGGGCCCAGGGAGTAGGTGTGTTTCATCACCTTTTATGCCATGACAATCAAAATGACAATAGTGGCAATTTGGTGAAAAGATTGTCATAGTTGTCCCCTAGCCCCTGATGCTCTGGAAACAAGCAGGGATAGCAAGAGCTAAAAGCACAAGCCTTCATAGCATTAGCTAGCTGTAGTCACTGAGCAGCGCTTCCTAAATCACACGAGTAAGGAGCCCCATGTCACACACGAACAAGCTGACTGTACCCTCAGTTCATCCGTACAGACCACATTTGACCTGGCCATCTCTGAAATGCCTGCATGCTCTTGTTGCTGCAATTGTGGATGGTGTGGTCACCCCGTCTTGATGCAGGCTGGCTGGAGAGTTTGTTTGTCTAAGTCTTGTCCAGACACAGTTCCTCTTCTGATGCTCCCATAGAGCACCTGAGGAGGTCAAACTCTTCCTTTCGCACAGAAAGTCCTACTTCCTCCTGACTGCAGAAGCCTTCTATCTAAAATTATAACGTTTCTGAGACATAAGTGAGAAAATTAGACAAAAAATGTTCCTTATATCTTTGATATTTATTTGGGGATAATTATAGTTTTTCACTAGTAGAGGCAGTTTGGGGAAAACAAATGTTTATAAAATAGTGGTAAATACTTCCGAAATGAGCTGGTGGAGTCCTTGATAAAGTTTACAGCCAGTCAGACCAAGACACAGTTACTGAAGAACAACAATTCACTTTGTATACCACAGCACATTTTTTATAATATATCTTTAAATACAGCAGCCCCCTAAATACACAACCCCTGCAAAAGTCCTTTCCAGGGAATTGATGTCTTTTTGCCTCCCTGATATGTCTGATTCCTTCAGTTCACAGAAGTTCTTAAATAATCTGTCATCCTGACATAAGTCAATAATCTTTAAGGAGAATATCTTCAGGAAATTTCCCTTTAAGGGAGTAATACAGTAGCTTGTGATTAAATATAGCAAATTATTAATGTGTTTGCTTGTTCCTTCCCCTATTCTGAATTGCCTAAGCATGTTTTTTTTCCCCTGTATCTACTTTGTAGGCATTCTTTCCACTTCAAAATAGCTGTGTTAGTCATAAAGCATAAAAGAGCTATAAAAGCCGACTTTAAGTGGTGTCCTAAAATCCCTTAGGGACCATCCAGCATTCAGCAGATTAAAGGAGTAGTTCTTCAAGACTGCAATGACATCTAAGTGTGGAAACTCATTTTAGGAAAAAAAACCCCAACTGTTGGATACTATAGTAGACAAACAAGTCTTTTAAAAGACAGCTCTTGCAGAGCACAGCCGCTACCTGGGTATTAATATATGTCTCAAGTCATTTTTCATACACTAAGTGGAAGTGCCTGGGATAAGAAAAGGCTGCTTGTGCTCCCTCTTCATTTACACTACGCAGCACTGAACTTGGCTACTACTTAGTCATCTCCCAACTGTACCTGTTGATGTGTAAAGGCTACTTCCATGGAAAACAAACCATTCGCACTTAAAATTCATTGCAAAGTTACCAGCTGAGCTTTAAACACAGCATCTTGAAGACGTCATGGTGACGGGATATTGCGTAGCAGCTCTAACATCCTGAAAAAACTCGGTCTGTTTACAGACAAGGAGTTAGAAGTGTTCTTTTGCCAATACACATAAAACGCTCATGCCAATGAAAACACAATTAAAATGCAAGCAAGTTGTATAGGTAAATTACTAGTGATAGAAATCCATAACAGAACTGAGGAATGACATTTTGTGACACATTACCCCAACAACTACTTTTGCGGAGCTGAAGTCCTGTGGGCAGACTCCTAGGAGCTTTGTAGAGTTGGAGGGAGGAGCGTCACGGGTTAGCAAAAGCCTCATAAACCTCAGAATCAAACTTAAGAAGAGATACCTGAGAGAATGACATTTTGGAGATATCCTGTCTTTGTTATTATTTCTCGAGAAGGAAATGATGGGATCGTTCCACTCTTCCTGCCCAGGCAAAAAAAGAAAATACAGACGGATGCTTTGTGCATGCAAAGCGAGAAGAATTCTTGTGAGGCAAGTTAAAGGACAAGCAAAGTAAAATTATTTTTTATGCAGTTCAGACTAACTGAATTGGGAATGGAAATGCTGAAGGAAAGGAAGTTGTAAGTCTGCACTGTATTTTAACAAAAGCTACAATGTGATCTGCTTTACGAGAATTCCCTGGAGATCAGTCCGAGGCATTCAAGTGCAAGAATTAATATACTCTCTCACTCTACATTTCAGAAATAATTTGAGACACCAGGCAAGTTGGAGGAGGTAGAAAATACCTTAAATAAACTTAAGTTAAATATCCCTTGTCAGAATATTGTGAGTTTTATGAGCCAAGAAGCTCCTTTAGGGCTATTTAATACTTGTTACAATTTCTAATTGTCTCCCACATTATTCCAATACTTAAACAATTCCAGTTGCTTCTAAATTAAAAAAAATATCGCAAGCTACTTTGCCAAAATACATTAAGTAAAATGATCACTATCATCTGATACACATAGAGGGAATTTTATTCTCAAAGGCACTTCTAAGGCACCTACTGTCTTGCTTTCAGAACAAATGTACTCGATCATTTTTATTACAGAGTACTAGCATGGGATTTGCTGGGAATTAATAAGGGTTTGAATCATCTCTAGGCCCTTTCTGGGCAGATTTTGGTTTCTGTAGAAAAAAACATCTAATGATATGGATCCTCTAATTGACTTAAATGCATGTTCTCTTTTATGCCTTGGTAAGTTCTCCCACTCTCCCCAGGAAACTGACTGTAATTCTCCACCACAGACTCTTGGAATAACTTTCATTACTGCCGTTTCATCTTACTCGAGCCTTCTTTTCTGCTGCAAAAGGATGGGACACGCTAACCTGCAGCCTGCCTTGCACAGCCTGAAGTCAGTTTGGAAAGGAGAAAGAGGGGGCAGCAAACAGCCGGGCAGCTCAGGCCTAGCAGAAGCGGTGGCGGTCTCCTGCCCGCCCTTGCAGGAGCAGGGGCTCACCACACCTTTCACACCCACCTGCAGCTCTGAAAGCCCCCGCTTTATCCCCTCCCTGATCCTGTGCCTGAGCCAGCCTAGGGGAACCGGGTAGAACTTCTCAGATGATACAGGAAAGCGAAGGAAAGGATTATGGCTTTACATACATTATAAATGCTTACGCCTTCATACCTTCCAACTAACAGCAAAGGATGTTATGTAGTTGAGGTTTGCCTGTTATTGACTTCTCTCCAATGCGTGCAGAAGTTTCTGAAAATAAAAGTGTTTCTTCCTCAGAAGTCTGTGGTTCAGAAATAAGAGGTGCGTTGAATCTCATCTTCCTTGGGTTTGGGGGGAGATAGGGGACTCAGAAATGCTCTTGTAAGCTCTCACACCTTTATAGAAAGAAATATGATATTAAGTATTGAAGCCAAGGAAAAAATCATGTCACTAAGCTAAGAAGGAATTCACTAGAATGAAATATGTTAGGAAAACAACCAAAACCTAAACCAAAAAACCCCAAACACCAAACCCCCAAACAAATGGAATTGAAACAAAACAATCTTGGAAACGCTTGAAGCTGTAAAAGATTGGAAAAGATCCAGAAAAGCCTGGCACTAAGGAAGAATTCTTTTCACTAATCTAAGGAAAAATTCACTAGGATGAAATGTGCTAGGAAAAAAACAAAACCAAACAAAAAACCCTTAAGCAAATGCAATTTAAACAAACTGATTTGGGAAAAAGCTATTTGCCCTCAATCACTCAGCAAGTTTTCTTTGAGAAAGTGCAAGTTCAATAGTTTTCTATTTGTCTGACTTTCTGCTATGAAAAAAAAAAGCACGAAACTGAAATATTTTTCTTTTGATAAAACCCTCCTTGCCTTCTACATGCATTACAAAGAGCTGAAACACAATAACAACTGCCTTTATCCTGCACAAGTCACCTTGAGAGGTACAATCTAACCCTGAATTTATTTATGGTGACTATCAAGTATGACTATGAAAGGGATATATAGTACTGAAGAATGAATATGAAATACATTTTAGTTGAAGCGGTACATTATTACATAACCTCCTCTTTGTTATATAGCCTCTTGTAACCTGATAGAAGGCTGCAAGAACAAAAAGGGAGGCACTTTAAGTAGAGGAAGGTTTTCTAAAAGTCAACTGCAACAAGAGCTCCCTGTTCAAGTATAAAGTCCAATTCAGTGCAGCCCCCTTTTCCAAAATCTCAGTAGCATGGCTTCTGACTAAAAAGCACATCTAAGTATTAAGCCTTTGGGGAAGAAAAAGGTATGGAAGAAGAAAGAGAAACTCACAAAAAACAGAGAAATGTTTTTGCATGAATTGTAAAGAATCTGCATTTCTCCTTCCTCATATGTGCTTGTATCAGAGGGAAACGTGCCCAGGTGAGAGCTACACCTCGTCACTGTCATCTTCCTGGGGGAAGAAATGAAATCAAGGGTCCATTTATTCAGAAGTTTAAACAGGACGTGAGTTGCCATAGAAGTCAGTAATACATTTCCTAAACACTTGAATACTTATTTTAAGTTATTCACAAATAATATAGTTACTGATATTCATATTCTGCTGCATTGGGTGTGAGATAAATTTGAGTTACTCCCTAATTATCTAACTAATGACAATTCCCTGGACTGAATTTCTGATTCACAATGAGGGAAATACACCATGAAATGAAAATACAACTCTCATACCACATTAAATTTACTGAAATCCAGGTGCCTGTTAAATATTTTTATGCTTTAAAGAGTATTATACAGTTGCATGAGCAAGGAGGATTAAAAAGTTATACAGTTTTTTTATTTTTCTAAATATCGATGATGATTACTTTAAGAATACTCCTTAAAGCATCAGTGATCTCTCTCATAGAAGAGTTTTCTCATTTATGTTGGTTATAGGTGCTTCCTATGAATGACAAACTTTGCTTTCATGCTTCTGTATACAATGTGGTTTGTGCAATCTCCATTTTTAACCCTAATTTGATGGATGGACCACTTGATGGATGAGGAATTAGCTGGATGGTTGCACTCAAAGAGTTGTGGTCAACAGCTTGATGTCCAAGTGGACACCAGTGATGAGTGGTGTTCCTCAGGGGTCAGTATTGGACTGGCACTGTTTAACATCTTTGTCGGCAACATGGATGGCAGGATTGAGTGCATCCTCAGCAAGTTTGCTGATGACACCAAGCTGTGTGGAGCACTCAACACACTGGAGAGAAGGGATGCCTTGACTGGCTTGAGAGTTGGGCCCATGAAAACCTCATGAAGTTCAATAAGGCCAAGTGCAAGGTCCTGCACGTGGGTCAGGAAAATCCCAAGCACAAATACAGGCTGGGCAGAGAATGGACTGAGAGCAGCGCTGAGGAGAGGGACTTGGGGGTGTTGGTTGATTAGAAGCTCAACATGAGCCACCAATGTGCACTTGCAGCCCAGAAAGCCAACTGTATCCTGAGCTGCATCAAAAGAAGCATGGCCAGCAGGTCAAGGGAGGTGATTCTGCCCCTCTACTCTAGTCTGGTGTGAACCCACCTGGAGTACTGTGTCCAGCTCTGGAGCCTCCAACATGAGAAGGACGTGGACCTGTTGCAGCGGGTCCAGAGGAGGGCCACCAAGATGATCGGAGGGCCACCAAGATGATCGGATGGCTGGAGCACCTCTCGTATGAAGACAGGCTGATGGAGCTGGGGCTGTTCCGCCTGCAGAAGAGAAGGCTCCAGGGAGACCTTATCACAGCCTTCCCGTACCTAAAGGGGGCCTACAGGAAAGATGGGGAGGGACTCTTTATCAGGGAGTGTAGCGATAGAACAAGGGATAATGGTTTTGAACTGAAAGAGGGTAGATTTACATTAGATATTAGGAAGAAATTCTTTACTGTGAGGGCAGTGAGACATTGGAACAGGTTTGCCCAGAGGGACTGTGAAGGCCTCATCCCTGGAATTGTTCAAGGCCAGGTTGGATGGGGCTTTGAGCAACCTGGTCTAGTGGGAGGTGTCCCTGGCCATGGCGGGGGGTTTGGAACTAGATGATCTTTAAGGTCCCTTCCAACCCAAACCATTCTATGAGTCTATGATTCTAATTTAACACTTTACTGAAATGATCATATTTCTGGCTTGGCAAGAAAATTGTCTGTTGTGCTTCTTACTGAATTACTTTTTAAAACAAATGCATCAATAAATCTGGTTCCTTTATGTAGTCAGATTTTCTGAACTGCAAAAGAAAGTGAAAAGCATCAATTCTATAAAGGTAGGTCAGACCAGGAGCCAGTCCGGATTAGAAATAACAACATTTTGTAAGATTTTATCTTTAAAATCCATTCCAAATATTTAAGCATACAAATAATATACCAAATTTCTAGGCAACTTTTTTGTAACTTGCTATGAAAATAGCATGAGTCATGTTCTGAAGTATTCTTCTTGGATGATTCCACCCTTCCAATTATTTGCCAATTAAAGTAATTCTTTTCTTAGCCACTTTGCACATTTTCCTTTTCTTTGATTCCCTATGGTACTGTACCATACAACAGATGTGATTTCCATAGCTTTTTGCTCTTTCATTTAAACCATTTTCCTTTTTTTTTTTTTTTGTAGGGAATTCACTGAGATGTCGTTTGAGTGGGATGCTAAATAGACATCCAGGTTATTTTACAGCCTCAACATTGCATTATATTTTAAAAGCTTTTATGCAGAATGGCAAAATATGAACAATAATGGTCCCTGAAGGCTAGATAATGCCTTCAGGCTTAACTGTTAGCGTCGTTCCTTGATTAGGTAGATCGAAGACAATTCTCGGTACAATTTCTATGAAAAAAGTCATTGTCTTTCCTGCAACAAGACACTGCTATGGACCGCTGCAATGGGAGGACAGAGCAATGACCCCGTCTCACTGTGTGCTGTCCTGCTTCCTTTGGGACTGCAATTAAGCTTACAAATGAACAGGTCTGATAGTGGAGAGGCAACTGTGAACCTTCCCTTCCTGCTGTACACCTGCATCACGAGAGGGGGATCAGCAGGGTGCTTACCTTCTTCAGCCAGTTATCAGTGGCTCACTTACTATGTAGAAAACCAAATAAACTGTCACAGATCACCAGGACCCCACAAGAAGTAGGACAGGGAGCCATTAAGCTTTGCCGTCCTACAGTGATCCTGCGAGGTGCCTGTTGGTGTTGAAGGGAACCTGAGAACCCAGAGGGGAAAACCAAAGTCACATAGACCATACCTGCCTTCATGGCCCACCTGGGCAGGAAAGTGCTTTGTGAGGACCTCCATTAATTAAAACAGGATTACTTGATGCAAGTAACCACCAAATAAGCAAGTGAGCAAATCAGACATGAAATAAGTAGCAAAGAATTCAACAAAAATTCAGCAGAATCCTGCTCTGTGTTTGGGTCACTACAAATTTTCCTTAAATGTAGGCCTACCTAGCGCCTTCCTCTGGAGAGTATTCTTGTCACTGTTGTCAGAGGCTGAAATGACTCCATGGCAGGGAGCCTTTAAAGTTCAGCAAGGTGGGAATGCAACCCAAACCAGCCTTCTTCAGCTGCGACCTAGGAGGGCTTGCTCTGCAATTAAAGCAGAAGTCTGAGCTGGTGAGGCATGAGGTGAAGGATTGGTACTTAATATTGTTTGATTTGATATCTTCCATAAATGAAATTTGATATGTAGACAACTACATGCAAGAACATCACATAGATCCTAAAGTCAAATGCTCACCAGGTCAAAAATGCCTACTTGTCTGTGCAACTCCAGCCTCCTTGATTGTTTGCAGTATAATGCTGTACTTAATTCCAAAATCAAATGCTATGGTTTTCCTCAAGGAATAGATACAAAGCAGACTTTATTCTCTGAATGGTAATTTTTTCTAATACGCATATATAATTCTGATATGCAGTGACCCATTACCCCACTGAAGAAATCTTTAGGCAGACCAAGCCCTTTGTTTCATATTTTATATATGGTCTAGATTTTAGAAATTATAATCAATAAGTGAACTTGCAAATTAAATCATTAATTAATGTGAATAATATATGTATCATGTATTCATTAGAGAGTCAAACCTTATAAAATTCCTTCACCATTGATCAAAATAAATTCTGATGCAGGAGGCTTATGAATGTTCTGAACAGCAGCATTCAATCTGTAATTGCATCACATACCACAATGAAAAAAATTAAATTAATTATTACTGGGAAATGTAATTGAATTCAAGGATGTAATAGTCAATTACAGCTTGAACAGGTGTAAGGGATTCAGGTATAATTACTACCATGACAAATCAAATGCCAACATCCATAAAAAAATAAATGGTAGAAGTAATTCTTATATATGGAAAGGGAATAGTTTATCCACCTTTATAAAAAAAATACAGTTAATAAAACCAGGTAGAAACTCTGAAAAGAAAAGATCTGCAATGGGAGTTAGTGGGGGAAGTAATAGCTGAGACATACTTCCTGTCTCAGGAAGTCCCGTCTCCAAGATCCACTGCTAAAATTAACAAAATATTGCTCATAGTAAATTCTCATTTATGATGATTCTTTTAGCATTGATGATCACTATTTCACCAACAGTGAAATAATTAAAACAATATTGATATGTGCATCATACTCACTGGCCTTGAAAGTTAACATGTTGCCGTTATTATAACTTGGCAACAAAGCAACTACACTTCAGGCATAAATACTTAGGCTTTAACAACAAGTGTTATGTGTGAGTAGTGAGAAAGGCAATAATTTCAAGTCATCAGCTCTTTATGACATTGTGATAAGCTCAGAATAAATGGAAATCATCTGATTGTCATTAATGCTCTACAAGAGTGAATGGACAATTCAGAAATTTTCATTGTGAAAATGGAGAGTGAATACCAGCCAAAACATTGATTCAGTTGCAGGATCTTAACATTAAAAGGACAATTTCATGCAGCTTTAGGCTAATAAACATAAGATCAAAGTGTAATAAGAGATCTAGTCATGCAATAAAGAAGAAACTACTGACAACGTGAAACATGTGAAAAGCCTTCTCACACACTGGCTTTTCTGTCGTAGACGAAAGAATTCTCCCTGCCACCACCAAAATGAGGTGTAGCTGCAATTCTAGTCTGTGTCCCACCAGGGGAAAAGGTCCTCATTAGAGGACAAGGATCTATAGCTTTCTGATAACTTTTGTAAGTACTTTTAAGTAAGTTTTTCCTTGCCTTACAACCTGCAATACTTGGCTCTGTTTGATTCATAATAGCGTAGCACTATATAAATCTCAGTTTGCTCTTCTTTTATGATTTCCTCTTTCCCATCTCCTAAGCACTATAGACAGTTAAAAGCATGTATTTGTAGCCTAGCAGAGGAAACAAACCTCTTACTTGCTCAAATGACTTAAATTATCTTAATTGGAGTAGCACTTAAATGATTAACTGATTAGTCCACAACACACTAAAATGATACTTCTCAGAGGTGATCTACTGAGTCAGATTGTCTGCAGGCTTAGGGAGTGCTGTAACTTTTGATGTTGAGCATAGAACTCAGAGGCTTTCTTTGCAACTGCAAGGAATAGAAGCTGTTGTTCTAAGGAAAAATGAGACATTGGTGTACAAGGTAAGAAACAGTGCAATAATGATGGGTTGCCCACTGTGTTGACTGTTGTGGTAATGCAAGACATCTAGCTAATTTTTCCTAAATTCCCTTTGTGTTAGAAAAAAATATCTGCAGAATTAGCAAAAATCCCAGCACCCCTAACAGTAATGTCCTGCTCCATGCAGCTAATGCTGGAAAAGATGCAGTCCTTGATGCCGTACTTTGATGTGTAATGTCACACACACAAATTGTCCCTGGAGTTCAATGGATCTGCTAACATAAGTGAAGTTATTCCTCTCTCTAGCAGGATATGCACCATGGAGTTTAGACAGCCAACTCTGCTTTTCTGGCTGGCTAACCAAGCGGGCTATGGGAGCGTGCCGCCAAATATGAAGAGAACTCAGTTGACAAAGAAGCTGCTGATAGACAGGAAAGATGCCTCCTATGAACAATATCATACAAGTTTGACATTTTTTAAAAGGCTAAATTACAAACAAAAACATATGCTAGTAACAAGGTGGGGGACAAACCCTGGAGCCAAAAGGAGCTCCACAAATTGCAGAAATCGGGTCAGGATTTCACCCAAGGGTTCGAACTGCAGCAAAGCAGGGAAAGCTGAAAGATGTGGGTTTACAGCTATACTAAGCCCTTCCCGTCACCTCTGGATGCTCATTCCCATTCCTTCCTTTTGGTTAGCACTTGCTTTCTGTTTTAGCTCAACTGGTGAAATTAAGGAGCTAATCTGGAAGGGTGGAAAGGAAGGAAGAAAATCAGCATTTAGCATCACTATTAGTAGTAGTGTTTCAACATTTTGTGCTATTATATCTATCCAGATTGGGAAACTTCCTCATTGATGTAACAGTTTGGTTCAAGAGGCAGTAGCTGTTCTACTCTAGGTGTTTTAAAATGTGACCCAAGCAACTGTTTTAGTCATTCACAAATTATAACACAAATATAATTGCCATAAAGCTGTGGCTTAGGCCCATAGCTTATGCAGGACATTTGTCTAATAATGCATGGTTCATTAATATCAGGTATAACTCATATCCCCTGTTCAGTGTGCATTAGTTTCTTTGTTGGAATACATTTTACCATGATATTATACTCATGACTTGCATAAAAGCACAAACTTGCACAACAAAATCCAGGGTGTACCATATTTATGAAGTATGACTGTTGCTTCTAGTGAAACGCATGTAGATCTACACTGAATTACAGCTGTAGCAGAGTATATTAAATTCTATTTTCTGAGCCAATTGACACAGCGTATGCTTTGTTTGCAGTGGGATGTGTGCTCAAAAAGCAAGTACTAACCAAAGGCTATGGAAGGCTAGCAATTTGGTCAGGTTTTGCAAATTAGCAAGGTTCAGGTGTTAACTCAAGCTGTGCCGAATCCTTTGTGTTCGGCCACACTCAATGCTCCCCTCATATCAAGCTCCTCATTTTCTTGAAGGAGAAAGCAAATCACTGGCTGGACTATAATGGTCTGTGTTTGTTCCCCTATGGAAATGGACTATATTCCCTCTGTTGTGCACAACCATTTCTTTCAGTGTTTTAGAATTCAAAGATTGAAATATATGCATGCATACTTGCATTTATGTGTACCCACATAACCTTCCTATCTTTGTTTTTTTGCTTGGGTTTGGTTTGGGTTTTTTTGTTTTTTGTTTTTGGTTTTTTTTTTTCCCCTTAAATCAAGACTATTCTTAACTTGTAATTTACCAGGAACCAAATTCTGAACTTTCAGATTAGCCAGGTCACTTGGAGGGCAACAGAAAGCAAGATCAGTCATATATTGCCTCAGGGTCAATTGTAAGGCTAGGTATATCTTTGGGAGTTTGATAAATTAAGTTCTCAATGTATCTATAGGCTCCTTTTTGAAAAGCTAGGTATTCATTTCTTTTTGTGATAGATTTATACTCAAGTCAGTCTGTTTCTAGAGTTAAAGGGGTATCGTTGTGACTTCTAACTTATTCATACCTTCTTTATATAGCCTGTGTTGGTAGTGGCATCTGAAGAAAACCTTGTTGTTATTCTTACAGATTTCGGGTTTGAAAGTGAAGGGGGAAGGAGTGCATTCATTTGCAGCCATGTGTTATAGGGAATGCCATTGTTGGTATCAGGTTGCCCCACAGCCCACCCCAGCAAGGAGTCTTCGGTGGAGCTGCATAATCTGAGGGGCCAAAATGATCTCCTTTGACCCCAAGCAGAGGTCTTCAGAGCTGGAAATGATCCATCTTAGGGATCTGTAGATGTTCAGATTTAACAAAGAATTTGGAGTTGATAAATTCCAAGGCAGAAAGCCAAGAACACATTCACAGAAGAGAAAATAAGATTGAACCTAGAGATTGTTTAATTTTGTACCATGAGATACAGTGATCTGCTTGGATGCTTCGAAAGCAATTTAATACCTGCAAGTTCATTCTTCCTTCCAACACCAGCTTTGTCAGCTTTTGCACAGAGTCACAGGATCACTGAGGTTAGAAGGAACCTCTGGAGATCATCTAGTCTAAACTCCCTACTCTCCAAGCAGGTCACCTACAGCATGTTTCTTGGGATCACGTCGAGACAGCTTTTGAATATCTCCAAGGATGGAGATTCCACATTATCTCTGGGAAACCTTTCCAGTGCTCAGTCACTCTCGCAGTAAGACAGATTTTTTTGTGTGTTTAAATAGAATATTTGTGTCCTTTGCCTCTTGTCCTTTCACTAGATAGCACTAAGAAAAGTCTGGTCTGGTCTTTACTCCCTCAGATATTGATGTACATGGATAAGATGCCCTCTGAGCTTTCTCTTTTCCAGGCTGAATAGTCCTAGCTCTCTCAGCCTTTCCTCATATTTCAAAAAAGCTCCAGGTCCTTAGTCGTCTTTGTGGCACTTCACAGGACTTAATCCAGTATGTTCGTGTCTCTCTTTTACTACAGGGGAGCCCAGCACTGAACACCATACTCCAAGCGTGGTCTCACCAATGCTGAATAGCAGCTCGACCTCTGGCAATGCTCTTCCTATTGCAACCCAGGATGCTGTTGGCCTTCTTTGCAACAACAGCACATTGCTGGCTCAGTTTCTTGTCTACCAGGACCCCAAGGTACTTCTCTGCTGAGCTGCTTTCCAGCTTATACTGGTGCATGGATTTATTCTTCCTCTGTTGTAGGAATCTGCATTTCCCTTTGAACTTCATAAGTTCCTCTCTACCCGTTTCTCCAACCTGTCAAGATTCTTTCAAATGGCAACACAACCCTGTGGTGTATCAGTCACTCCTCCCAGTTTTGTAATGCCTGTGAGCTTGCTGAGAGTGCACTCTGTCACATCATCCAGGTCATCATTTGAGATTTTAAACAGTATTGGCCCCAGTATCAACCCCTGGGTAAATAACGATTGGCTTCCAAGTGAACTTTGAGCTACTGATCACAGTCCTCTGAGTCTGGCTGTTCAATCACTTTTCAGTCCACCTCACCTCTACTTCATCAGTTTTTCTAATAGGATATTATAGGAAGATAGTGTCAAAAGCCTTACTGAAGCCAGATAAACCATACCCAGTGCTCTTCCCTTCTCCACAAAACTAATCTTCTAATCATAGAAGAGTATCAGGTTGGTCAATCATGACTTCCCTTTCATAAATCAATGCTCACCACTCCCAATCACCATCTTGCCCTTAAGAGGTTTGAAGATGCTTGCCAGGATTATTTGCTCCATTACCTTCCCAAGAATCAAGGTAAAGATGACTGGCCTGTAGTTCGTGAGACCCTCCTTTTCCTTTTTGAAGGTAGGAGTAACATTTGTTTTCTTCCAGCCTGCAGGAGCTACTTCAAAACACTGTGATTTTTTTCAAAGGTAATTGAGAGTGGCCTCACAGTGACATCAGGCAACTCCTTCAGCACTTGCGGGTGCAACTCATCAGAACCCATGGACTTGTGTATGTCCTGTTTGTTTAAATGTTCCCTATCCTGATCTTCTTCCCTCAAGCTAAGTCTTCCTTGCTCAACTTTTCCATGGGACATGGGGGCCTGGGATTCCTGAAGGTAGGTCTTAACAACAAAGACCGAGGCAAGGAAGACATTGAGTTCCTCGGCCTTCTCCGTGTTCTTGGTAACCAGGATCCCTGTGCCATTCAACAGTGGGCCCATGTTTTCCCTAGTCTTCCCTTTGCTGCTGAGATTCCTATAGAAGTCCTTCATTTTACCTTTCATGTCCATCATTAGATTTGACTCCAGGTGGACTTCTGTTTTCTCATGACTGCCTCTGCATACTCAGACAATGTCCCTATATTCCTTCCAGGTCACCTGGCCCTGCTTCCACCTGCTGTATGCTTCCTTTTTATATTTCAGTTTAGCAAGGACCAACTTGTTCATCCATGCAGGCCTCCTGCTGCCTTGCCTTGGCTTCACTTGGTGCATGCTGAGTTGGACTTTTCTTGAGCTTGGAGGAGGAGATCCTTGAAAATAAACCAGATGCCCTGGACCCCTTTTCTCTCCAGGACCATCTACCAAGGGACTCTTTCAAGTATACCCATCAGCAGCCTGGGCCTGAGTATTGAGTTAGTACTGTGCAGAAATTGGAGTCAGGGTCAGTCTACTCTCTTGAAGTCCAGGGCTGAAATCCTGCTTTTTGCCTTGTTGCTTCCTCTCAAGATCCTGAACACCACCATCTCATGGTCAGTGCTCCCAAGGTTTGCACATGCCCGAGCAGTCCATCCTTGTTTGTAAGTATGAGCTACAGCGGTGTGTCTCCCTTTGTTGGCTTCCCCCATCACCTGTGCCAGGAAGTTGTCATCAATGCACTTCAGAAGCCTCCTGTATTGCTTTGGAGGTTTCCCACTCTTTTGGTTGTGGTTTATGGTTTTTTGTTTGGTTTTGGTTGTTTTTTTTTCCCAGCTGTCTCTTAGTGTGAGGTGTGAAGGTACTCTCACCTTTGTTAAACAGCAGGGTGACCAGATGGATCTAGTTTTTGATATTCGCAGTACCACCTGGTCAGTGGCTCATTAGTGCACACTTGTTCTAGTGTATTAATGCTGTCAGACTTCTTTTTATTAAACATAGAAACATTGACCACCAGGCACAGCCAACAGTAAAAGCAGTTGAACTCCACCTGTAATGCAGCGGGAAGCCTGGTTTCACTCTAAACTCCCATCACTGTCACTTCTGCAAACACTAACCTGTTTAGTGTCAGGTGGCTGTGATAGAAAAGAAGAACAGAAAGGGATTTTGAAGGATAATGTGTTCCATCAGAAAGATTTAACAGCAATATGCCAAGCCACAACTTAGGGGAATTTTCATTGCTACTTCTGACAATCTCAAAATATTAACAATTGAAGTGAGTGAAAGGGAGAGGAGCGCAGCAGTTAAATAAGTTGCTCTGAACAAAACAGTAATATTCATAAAACTCAGTCACATTCTTTGCACTTGCCACTCATGTCCAGTATTAGCAAAAAATGATACTAGTCTTCAGAAAGTGGAAGAGACATTGAATTCCTTCCTCTTTAATAATTTATACCAGGGTCTCAAAAGATCTGCAAAGAAATTGAAAGCAGAGTTGCTTTTCAATATTTAAAATGTTATGAATATTCATCTTTCACTTTTACCATGGCTCCTATCCACCACAAATGCAAAGGACTACTGTTCAAAATGTTTTCCATGCTGGATCTAGTTAAATGTTTCTCTTCTCCCATATGATTTGTCAACTCTGCAAATACTACTCAGGCCCCTTGTTTACTTTGTATCTGTACATAAAGCATAGTATTGAGAAGAAATCCTCATTCATCACAACTGAATTTTTAGATTAAAATTTCCTGGAAAAATATACTATATTATAGACCATTTCTGCATGGCTATTAATCCCCCAGCTTTCCGTAAGAGCATAACAATGCTCTTTGCTACTGGTGAAACATTCAGAAAAAAGTATTCTAACTAAAGAAAAACACTTTCCAGTGGAACAATAGCTATCTTTGGACAATTGCTAATAAAATAGTATTACAAGCATGTTTTGCCCTCCAAGCAGATTTTGTCTACATACATTTTTTTGCATCCATGAAGAAGGAAATACATAAAGAGAGAAGCAGAACAGATTGCTTCTTCACCAATAACTTCATCCTTACTTTTATCTTAGGATATTGCCTTGCTTTATATTACAACATTCTCTCTGAAGAGGAAGAAATGAAAAGCAAGTCAGATTAATCCAGTGGCTCCAGCAGGTGTTATTTGTAATGTCCTAATAAATCAGTAGATCTCTTAATAAGCAAATACCCTGAATAGATACGTAAGAAATGTACTGGTCATACAACTGAGATTAGACCCTGTTGGTACACGCTCAAAAGCTACTGATTTATAGCTCTAGAGAAAAGCAAAGTGCAGTGCCCAAATAACACAAGTACATACATATCAGTGTGTGTGAACAACCATGTCCAGACTCTTGCCAGCAGCATGCCAGTGTGAATCCCATGTTTCATGGATTGGCCACACTGTAAGCACCACTTCAAGGAAGGGCTGTTTGTTTTGGAGCACTGGCAAAGAAAGGGCAAGCTATGAAGTGGCAATAAGAGCCAGGCCCACACATTGCCCAATATGCAGCATGTGTGCTGTCCCTAGGCTTTTCCCTGGGAACAGCTTTGGTGACAGTGTTGTCTTAGAACTGGAGTTCACCAAGACTGTTATACTTCAATGTCGGTGTCTAACACAGAAAAGGGAGATTTTTCCTCACCTGGTATAATACATATTTTGTATCATCTCAGTACCTGAGAATTTACTGTGGGAAAGCAAGGGCAAAATTGCCCAGCTTGATTATGTGAAGATATGCGATCGCAAGGCTCTTCTACTGCACCTTGCTAATTGACAGAAGTTATTGTTCACATGCAAAGGATGTTGTCCTGATTCAGAGAGGCAGGTAGAGTTTGTTATCCACCAGTCCAAATATAGAATCATAGAATGGTTTAGGTTGGAAGGGACCTTAAAGATCATCTAGTTCCAACCCCCTGCCATGGGCAGGGACGCCTCCTACTAGACCAGGTTGCTCAAAGCCCCATCCAACCTGGCCTTGAACAATTCCAGGGGTGGGGCCTCCACAGCTTCCCTGGGCAACATGTTCCAGTGTCTCACCACCCTCAGAGTGAAAAATTTCTTCCTGCTATCTAATCTAAATCTACCCTCTTCTAGTTTGAAGCCATTACCCCTCATCCTATCACTACGTGCCGTTGTAAAAAGTCCCTCTCCAGCTTTCTTGTAGATACTGGAAAGCTACTATAAGGTTTCCCTGGAGCCTTCTCTTCTCCAGGCGGAACAACCCCAACTCTCTCAGCCTGTCCTCATAGCAGCGGTGCTCTAATCCTCTGATCATCTTCGTGGCCCTTCTCTGGACCTTCTCCAACAGGTCCATGTCCTTCTTATGTTGGGGGCTCCAGAGCTGGACACAGTGTTCCAGGTGGGGTCTCATGAGAGTGGAGTAGAGGGGCAGAATCACCTCCCTTGACCTGCTGGCCAGGTCTATCTCTTTTGGGGTACAAGCAACTAGGATCTAAGCAGAAAACCCTAGGAAAGCCAGTCTTGTGGTGAAGCCTGGGCTCAATTGTTAGCGTTTTCAATCTAAATTACCAATAAAGCCAAACCACTTAGGGTATAACTTGGACTATATACATAGGGACACTCATCTCAGAAGTCCAAAGTGGTAAGAGCAAGTAGCAACAAGCGCAATTTGCAACATGGGAAATTCCAATTTAATACAAAGAAATGTTTTTATGCCATGAGGGTGGTGACAGAGGAACAGTGACCCAGGGAGGTTGTGTGATCTCCATCCTTGGAGATGCTCCACACTTGACTGGACAAGGCCTCACCCAAATTGATATAACGTGGCTGTGCTTTGAGCAGGGGATTTGACAGGATAACCTCCAGAGATCCTTTCCAATGTAAATTATTGCAACTCCACTATATCTATTCGCAACATAGATTGCTCACACACTGTCCTGGCATTCACAGGTGTTCTGGGAGAGCATTACCCCACCCCAGATACGAGGAGCCCCAAATCCCTTCTGATAAGGAAAATTACTTCCATCTTGCATGAAGTACATTTATGTGTTTGTCACCTGAAGCCACTGCTACACAGGAAAAGAAAGTGCTATCCCTGAAATACTTATAGCCTTTCCACTGAAAGACTTGGAACTCAGAACACTCATTTTAAAACAAACAAAAAACTAAAACCAAACCCACACCCTGCTAACAGTATATACATTTGGGGTGGTTTCCGAGTAAGCTTTGTTACCCCATCTACTCCCATTGACGAACCAGGCTCTCTAGCAGGAGGTTTCTTGTATTCCACATTAACTGGTGGTTAATGTATACCCTGCAGCTATATGCTTTATGACCTTCTGAAAACATGAACCATTGCCATGTGTAATATGAATACATGAGGACATTCCCATTATATAAATAGAAAACCCTGTTAAACTCTCACCAAGGTAAGGAATATTTTCTTTCCAATATACTGTTTGCTTTCTTTGGGAAATTCTATCCTTAATAAAAAAGCGCCTTTGTAGAGGCTGTAATGGCTTGTTTAAAAACAAGCAAACAAAAACAAACAAACAAAAAACCCACACACAAATCCTGAGAGAAAAGCTATGAGGGCAATTAAACAATTGTGCTGTCAAAGCATTAAAAACAAAAATACAACTTGTGCTATATTTAAATTAACTTTAATAAGAAGTACAAAAAGATAATGTTAAGCAATATTTTGCATGTGGTTAATAAATATTCTTCAACAGCAAGCAGTGACACATTCAAACATAAATCCAGTTATTTCTTTTACATTTTAGAAAAGTAACAACTTTTTCCAGTTAAAACAAGGTCACAAATTACAGAATATTATCATCCTCTTTAATTATTTATAACTATGAAACCTACTAAATAAGTGAACTGTCACCCAGAAGATTTTATATGACATTGATGTTCAAGGTTAAGTATACTTACATTTATCATGCAGTTTCTTACTGTGCATATTTGATTGGTGTTTAATTTTCTTTAAAATTATTGGTTTCATTCTTCCTGTTTCCTTATTTCTTGTTAATATATTGGAAGCATCTATTTTCAAACTCCTATACATTTTCACACCTAAGTGACTCACTAAAGTAGATTTGTCATCCAGCGCATAAATGCTCTCTGACTCCAGCCGAGCTGAGAAATTGCTAACAACGTCTGAATCAGACTCCACATCATTTTTACAATTTATTTTTTTTAATCAAGTATAACAAGATTTAGTGTAATCACTTCCATTAAAATTAAAGTGCCTTCAAATGTTTCCTAATAAAGTGACTACTTGGAGGGGAGAGGGCGAAGGGGTGCTGTTTAGGAACTGATTTTTTAACAGTTTATAGATACGGTGCATATTGTACATATGTATTCTAATAGATGTAAAGTACTACATTGCATTCCGTGCTAATGCTAAGCTACAGTAGCCTATAAACTGATAAATTCAGCCAAAATGAACATCTAATAAAGAATATCAAAAGCAGTTGATCAAAGTAATATCTTGTTCCGTTCTTTATTTCCACCCATCCTCAACAGCCTAGATAGATGGATGAAGTACTGGAAAACAAATGTAACACTTCAACCTGTTGAAGTTCACCTCTTTGACTATCAGATGAATGAAAGCACTCAGTGCAATCATTAAAAACCTTGAATGCATAAAGACATGCTCCAGGCCACTTGATCAAGTGAAGTATTCACAGCATTATATACGGAATTAAAATTTGAAAGCAAAATATAACTTCTAAATCATCCAACAATAAAAATATATTCATATATATCTATGTAGACACCAACACTAGAGGAAGAGTATACATCATCTTGCATATTTTAAAACATCTTCCATATTCCTTTTTGGGAGTATTATCACCTACTCCTAACTCATAGCACTTTCACAATATTCTTAAAAGGCATTAACATATACCAGGAATGAAACAGACATCAAGTCCCGTATTTCAGTATGGCTGGCTCATCTTTTGAGGGCTTATTTTCATGGGTTAAAGAACTAAACACCTCTAGCCAAAGCAGAGTCCAGGTGTACTCTCAGGTGTACTCCCCTTCTGTAAAAAATCCTTACTGACTTCAGTGATGTAGAGGAATATCTTAAGGATGCTGATCAGTTTTATTTTAAATTTGGTGCAATTTTTGCCCTGATCTCAGTCAGAGAGGTCAAGCCCTCAAAGTTTAGCTTCTTCCAGTAAGATGTAATCGCAGACTTCAAAACATGAGTTCAAGGATTCAGCTAGAGAGATCTGAATCAAGAAAATTAAATGGTTTAAAGTAGAGGAAAACAAACTTTTTATGTGATTAACATCTGCCATTCATTTAAACAAACTTATGAGCCTTTAGCATCTACTACTAAAGGTCTAAAGTGATAAATCACTCACTGATTCTCAGATTGCTGGAATTAACAATTGGATTCAGAATAGAATTAACAGTTCTGGTTGTTAGGGAGTTTGAGTTATCTACAGAAATGAAGCAGAGGAGGTCTTTACTAAAAAACTAAAATAAGAGAAGGTAAAGTTAAAGAGATACTTATGCTGCAAACTGACAGCATTCTGGCAGAAGGTACACTGTCATTGGGAAGAGATGGAAGAAATCCTAAAACTCTGCTTTCTAAAGAACCACTCCCTTTACTGGAGGCTGAAGCGTGAGCTGACTTTCATATACATTCACTTAATTACTTCACCGTTTCAAAGTCTTTAAGACAAAAACTTTATATATGACATCAAATTATACCACACTCAGAGATTCTATTTAGATGTGTTTAGACACTTGTACATTTATCATGCCTGCTTTTTTAAATGAAGCTATTTGACTTTCTTGGCTCATTTTAAAATGTTTTCTTCCTCTGCTTTAAAACCCATTGCATTGCTTTCTAAATTTTATCATTATGTGTCTACACATAATGGGGCATAGACTGATGATAGCTTCATATCCATACTGAAATCATCTTTCATGCAAATTTGTTAGGAATGGAAATGTTCAGAAGCACAGACTTCATCCATTTTGTGAAAGACCAAGGCAAAAACTTGTGCACCACTAAGCTTTCAGAATGGGAATGACAGATGTGGAGGATGGATGCTGACTCTCTGTGCTTAAGTGAAAGTCATACCTCTTAAGAAAACAAAACCTGGAATTAACAAAGTTCTACTTAATTGCTGAAGATTCCTTCCCCCCTCCGCCCTAGAAGGCCCACGCAGCAGGAAGCACACACCATTGCAAGGTTTTCACAAAGCAGTCAGCAAAAGCCTCTCAGTTGCAAAGGCACAACTCATGTCTCTCAAGTTCAGCAGAATTATACAAGAATTCACGTGCTCTAAAAGTCACTTTCCCGCAACTCCCATATAGTACTGAAGGCTCAGAACTGAAGCTGAAATAAAAATACGCATTACTTCCTTCAATGGCTTCTTCCTCAATCATCTCACAAGCCACTGATACAGTAACAAAGGCATTTTCTTCTTCTCTTTCCCCTTTCCTCCCCCATATATCCCTACCTCCTCCCAGCTGCTTCTGGGTGCTTTCACACAGTTTACGGTCACCCCACTTTTAAAGTCTCGCCACCATGTATGTTATCTATAATCACTGGGAAGGGAAGGTGATTCAGTAAGGCTCCTGTTTAGTGACTAGTGAAGCTCTTTCATGCTCTCTCCCGTGACTATTCAGGCAGACTAGCTCCTTAATTTAGCATAACGTTCGGTGGTATGAGTAGTCTCCTAAGCAAAAGCTCCTATCTCAGAACATCTACCATAACAATTTTTTTTAAAGATGCTCAACAACGCAGCAGTTACAAGTTGGATTAACCTAGATATGGAAGGTGAAGTTAATTTCATTGGCTACAACATAATTGAGAAGTTTGGAAGCAACTCTTTTAAAAGCAATCTGTTAAGAAGTCTCCAGCAGACAACCCTGGCTGATAAACCCTGCTGATCTCTATATTCTTCATGCTGATTTATAAATTACTGTTAAATTACTAACCACATGCATTCAGAAGTATAGGCCCCAGTACGACACTGGAAACCTATTTCATAAACCTCATTCAGAATTATGGTAATTCCAATCCAAGTTTACCACGGTATCATACCATTGTATTTATTGTACTCATTTCTTAAGTCACATAAAATACGACACCCTGACACAAGAATAATGGGGGGAAAAAAATTAGATTATCATGTCAACAAAAAATTTCACCGCCAGATTCCAAGTGCAAGTCTTTGATAGTGAGGTGGTTTGCGTTTGCTCACTCATGCTCTATCTCCATGCTTTAAGTATTTAACACCAGCAAGTTTTATTCGAATGAAACTTCTAGATATTTGGCACATAAATTTGTGAGACCAGCTTTAAAATCCCAGACACAGATGCTATACTGTTAATGGAAGGAAGGCCTAACTCTTGTATTCTGGTGTTCCTTGCACAATGCTTGCATTCACTTAAATGTTTACATTCAAATTCACTTATCCAGTCGTCAGTCTTACAATTTTCCACTTATGTGTAGACAGTTTACTCCCTATAAATGTTCAGTAGTGAAACAATGCGGCAGACGCCTTCCTCCCTCAGGAGGAGTTTGCTTTAACGCAGACCAAGTGAACTACATGTACAAGTGAAACTTTTCTGTAGCGCACGCACTCCAAAGCCTTGCCCATGCCCACAGTAACTGCATGTGGATATTTAAAATGCATTATTTTTCACTAAGTGAATTTATATAGTATGCCTGGTTTTCTGTACTAGTGTGATAAATGTACCTTTAGCACGTGATAAACACCTGTTCTTTTGTCGGACTGACTCTTAAGCGTAGCACAAGCATAGACAAAATGGTCAGTGAATGAAAAAATAACTGCATCCAATAAAAGCAGTAGCAGCAGAGCTGACTGACATCATACAGCATCAGGCTTCTCGTGCAAACTGAAGATACGCTTTTCACATGCAGCTCTGAATTACACAGATGTTATCTTCCAGAGAAAAGGCCTTGTTGGAGAAGACTTGTACTGTTAAAAACATTTGAGGAGTCCCGTTCTTGGATAAGGATGAGAAATCCTTCCTTATCAGGTAATCCAACATGCCTCCGAGCACACTCATGTTTGCAGCGGGGAGAGTTCTGACTATACAGTGTCGTGCACGGAGCAACACACCACCTTGTTTAAACACTGTGAAGGGTCTGGAGCACCTGGGATGTGGCCAAGGGTGGAGCACAAACCTCTGCTTCGCTCACCCCAGCCCAGCGAGGTTGGGAGAGTCCCTAGGTCTTGCTGAGGTGAAAGGAAGGTAAGAACTCCCGCGAGGTCACAGGAAGGAGACCTCGGCTACAGAAAACATAATCGAGCCACTCAAGTTCAAGAGCAATTTAGCATGGGCCTCCATTAAATTATACAGTCAGAGCCCTTTGCCAAAAACAGAGTTAAAAGTGAAGGGATTTTTCTACAGTTCTAATATTTACAATTATTCGTACATATGTACATATTTATATATAATTATTCATATCTGGACAATGTGATGTTAAAGGGATAATTTATAATTTACAAATGAAATGTTTTAAAAATGTGTAATTATACCATGAAAGAAACTTTTTTTTATTGCTTGCCTTCCAGCCTTATGCTCATAATCACACTATTGCACACATCTCCATGTTACATGGAAGATCTACATTTATATATAAATATATATGAAAATAAGGATATTTTTATTTTAATGTTCCGAGTAAAGTGCTCATTTTTTAACTACTGTTGATGAGAAAGGCTTAATCTGACGGTTTAATTAGAGGGACTTCAAGGGATACACACCTTGTCCATGCTTCTCCCTTTCATTTATAACTTACAAAATATCTTTTTACTGATGTCAACTCTGTCTTAACTATTAGTTCTATTCATAATATGTATTTGTGACCTTGGCATCTATACTGTCACACAAAGTACAAAACAGAATCACATTAAAAGCAAAGAAAAAGCAAGAAAATAAAACAGCAAATGAAAGCAGTGTTTCTCTTTGTTGTTTTTAGCACATTTCCATGTCTTAAGATACTCTTTTATTTGATTTTAGAAATATTTGTACAACTTTGTTAAACTCTGAACATACCTATTTTATGCACTATACTCAAGTACTGTACAAAACTGCAATAAATGACACTATACGACTACATATGTCTCTACTAGAAGACATCATCATAAAGGTGTATCTTTTTTTAAAGGTCAACTAATAACTGCTAATGTATGTGTGAATCAAAATATTTTTGATTGGCCAAGTATACTAAATTCTAAATACGGTACACAATTATTACTTATGTCATGATTTACCAGGTCTTTAGGGTCGTAAAGAATCTTTGCAAAGGCTCAGATGAAAAACAATTTTACTGATCAGTATTAAATGTTCATATAAAATTCCAAATGGCAGCTCCAATTTCGTTATATTTGTGTATATGAAATACAGTTGATACCTACTGATGATGCATGACCTTTTATTAAAAAAATAACATTCAAGTCTTAGCAAAACCATTTCTAGTATACAAAGTTGTTGTAAAGTTATGTCAGCGAGATGTAAAGTTGCAATTTACAAAAGCAGCAGTAAATTTTATTATATGGACAATTTCCTGAACTTAAATCATGGTTCTTGTTTCCTTTGAAAACAATGCTTTCTGGGACAAATACAGGTAAATATTTTAATGGCAAGTTTTAGGATAACATTATGCAAGGAAAAAGAGTGTATTATAATACTAATATACTTAACCCTGAAAAATTTCTGAGTGCTTTTATGAACCTGAAAAGAATTCAATTAAGAACAAAATCAAAAAGCAAAAAAATCCAACTTTGCTGAACCAGACAACCTGGCTTAGCAACATCAAATAAAGAAACCAGTGAAAAGAATAAGAGTTTTACTAGCGGAAGTTGGTTGATATTGGAAATCTGATTAACACTTGCTTTTCCCTGAAATCAATTAGAAGAGTTTATTAACAACTTCAAACAGGACAGAAGTAAGAAAGTCATGGCTTTTGCCGTATAGTAGTCTTTACTACCTCTTCAGCCTAACTAGTATCCAATGTTTGTGAACAGTAGAACTGTACGACCTCCGTACTCTGTTATGTACATGGGTACTGCTGTTGTATGAAACAATTACACCTTTTTAAAAAAATTACTTTTTTAAATGACAGTTTATTTCATTAAAGTAGAATTAGTTACTTTATAGAAAAATATTTTAACTTTAAATTAAAAAAATACTGTTCCTAAATAATTATGTAGGATCATATCTTCATTTCATTGTATGGAGAGAATATAATTCTGTATATTTGAATCCTAGTTTAACAGAACTCCCCTGGGTATAACTTTTAAAGAGCTGGCTGTATTTGCCATGGGTGCTATCTGTTTACAGACCCATGAATTAACACTGTGTCCCTCCTTTGGAGATACACAGATAAGACATCTATATACACTCTGTACATAATGGTTCACAGATTAGCAGTTATTAGTCGTACTGTACATAGCGAACAACCTATCTGATTAGAATGATGCTTTAAGTCCTCAGTGCAATTCAGCTTTTAGGTTGATGGCGCGAAGCCAAGTAAGACAGGCTCCCTGTTTAGATATGTAGCCCAATACACTAAATTGAAAGTACCGAATAAGACTGGAAACACTATTCTAGACATTCTGTCAATTTTGCTAACACTGTTGAATGTCTTCTTCGCTTCCTGTGGCTTCGCTTCTGGTTTTGCCTTGTTGGGTTCTGCAGTTGTAGCACTCTTGGAGATGGTTGGTAGCACTGAGTCCTTGGTAATATTTGGAGCATAGTTGGCAACAGCCACTGCATAGGCATTGTTTTTCTTAATGACAGACGCTTTTTCTTTTTTCTATTGGAAGACAGCATGAAGTTAAATATTTAATGTGTATTTGCCAGAATAGACTTAATAAAACATCATTTCAAATGTAAAATAAACAAATGAGTATGTGTGCGTATGTTAAAATAAATACCAAGAATACCATACTGATAAATTCAAATATAAAGAAAGACACTCCCAGTCGATCCAAAGAGAAGGTACAGGTAACATAAGAATGCTCTAAAAACATGCACTCTTGCACTATCAAATGCCCTACTGAAGTTCCATAAGGAAGGGTCTGTTATGGCAATTGTAAGGACAGCTGGAAAAGACTGGTCTTTCTCTAGCTGCTTAATATCGGGCTCCTTCTGTTTTGCATCTGGCTCCTTACAACAGAATTGCAAGATCTTGAAAACGTTCTCTGTTAAGAGAACTAGAAGGAGTGAATGGGTGGAACTGGAAAAAAAAGAGATTACCTGGCATTGTAATAAAATGAAAATTAGGCCATCTTCCCCACATAAATCCCGCATCACTATTATTTGAGCATCTCATAACATACCACCAATAAATAAAGGAATTTCAGTAATGGTCTACATTTTCAAGAGACTCTAAAGAAATATGGCTGTGTTTACGTGTATATACATACATAGACGCACAGAGAGGTCACAAAGAGATTGCAATTAAGAGAAAGAAGGACTTCAGCCTGGTAGTTGCAGAAGTGGGCTGAGAACTAGCCCAAGAACTATTTCTGTTTTTCAGAAATTACTGTTTAAAAAGTGCATAACAGTGATGAAAATTAGGATTAGAACCTAAAAAATAAACACAAGACAAGAGAAGTGGGATGGAATGACAAGAGTTTAACAAAGTTCAGCAAAGGGAAATTTAAGTCCTGTACCTGGGGAGGAATAAGCCCTTGCACTAGCACAGGTTGGGGCTAATGGGCTGGAAAGCAGCTTTGCAGAAAAAGCCCAGAGGGTCCTGGTGGACATCAAGTTGAACACAAGCCAGCAGCATGCCTTCACAGCAAAGAAGGTCAACAGCCTCTTGGGCTGCATTACAAGGACTGTTGCAGGCAGGCCAAGGGAGGCAACCATTCCCCTCGACTCAGCCCTGGTGAGATACATCCAGAGTGCTGGGTCCAGTACTGGGCTTCCCAGTTCAAGAGAGACATGGACATAATGGAGTAAGTTCAGTGAAGGACCACAAAGATCATTCAAGGCCTGAAGCACCTGAAATATGAAAGTCTGAGAGCGCTGGGACTGTTCAGCCTGCAGAAGAGAAGGCTCAGGGGGGATCTTATCAATGTATGCAAATACCTGGTGGGACAGAGTAGAAAACCAGACCAGACTCTTCTCAGTGATACCCAGTGGAAGGACAAGAGGCAATGGGCTCAAACTGAAATACAGAACACTCCACTCCAACATAAAAAAACCCCTGTTTTACTGTGAGCGTGACTGAGCACTGGAACAGGTTGTCCAGAGAGTTTGTGGAGTCTCTATCTTTGGAAATATTAAAAAAACATCTGGACATGACCCTAAGCAACCGTTCCTAGGTGACCCTGCTTGGAGTAAGGAGGTTGAACTAGACGATCTCCAGACGTCCATTCCAACCTCAGCAATTCTGTCTTTTTATGGGATTGTATATGCTTTCAAATGGCTAAAGTTCAGCCAATGGCTGTCCAATGGAGGGGCTATGTCTATAGATAGATACAGATACGTATCTATCTATAGGACAAGAGGAAATGGCCACAAGTTACACCAGGGGAGGTTTAGATTGGATATTAGGAAAAATTTCTTCACCGAAAGGGTTATCAAACACTGGAACAGGCTGCCCAGGGAAGTGGTGGAATCCCCATCCCTGGAGGTATTTAAAAGACAGGTAGACGTGGTGCTGAGGGACGTGATTTAGTGGTGGTTTTGGCAGTGTCACGTTGATGGTTGGACTCGATGATTTCAAAGGTCCTTTCCAACCTAGACAATTCTATGATTCTATGTATAGGCAATGAGTATAGGCTTGAGTTTTTAGACATATATATAGGTACACAGACTAGCTCTGCAATAAGACTGTAATGCTATAAATTGATTCACTGCTTTGCAGCAATCCCAAACTAAGGAACTTGTAATAACCTACAGGAAAGAATGGAAGGATTTCAGTTTCTCAGGAAGCAAGGCTCTCCATGTATAATTTAGAAGCAGGCAAATAAATATTAGATTGAGTCCATCTCTTCCACAAAATACAGAATTAAACAGATGAAGAAATGGTTAACTTCTGTCTCATATAAGGAATCATCAGCTGTTGTATTGGTTTGGTTTGATTTTTAATCTAATGGAAGAGGCACAAGTGAGGAAATTCTTGTGACATTTCCCATACAGATGTATTCCAATTTTTTACTTCCACTAGGAGGCATCTACCCAATTTCTAATTTTGGATTTAAATTAGCTCCAATTTGATATTTGTCAGGGCCATCTACAAATCTTGATAAGATCTTCACGGTTAGATGCTGTGCCCCAAATACCTTGTCTCAGGAGATGGTGTCACGTAAAAAAAAAATCTGGGATCGGGTGGGAATTCAGCATTGTTCCTTATTTGACTGGAGTGTGAAAAAGGGCTGATCAAATATGTAGCTTGTCCTTCTACTTGCTTTCCTGAGACAAATTCCATGTTGACACCACTTAGATGGGAATTTCCATATAACATGAACACAGATGACTGTCACTGAGGAAACATATTTCACTTTATTTGGTGAAGAGTAAGCCTGGCTTTAGGTGCACAGATGCATTTTGCAAAAATAAGAGCAAATTACCAAATCAAATTACAAGAGGAACACTCTGATCTAGAACTCCTTCCTTTCAAACACACTTAGTGTGTTTTTAAAAGATATCTGTATGAGACCTACATAATAAAGATGAACCATATTTTTGTGTGAGAAACTACAAATATGTTAAAAGTTTAGCTTTTTGTTAAATCATTTTGAAGAAAATACAGAACTGGCCATGTCAATGATATATACATCTAAAAATGGAATGGCTAATTTTGTCATTCCTAAGGAAAGAATACTACCAGCTGCCACTTCTAGGAGGATGTGACAACACTGTTGTATTAATTTAAAGGAACAGCCAAAGGACAATTGGAGAGTTTATAAGGGCTCCCTACATTATTACAATGCCAGGGCAATGTGCCAGTCTGGAAAGCTTCACTCACGACATGCTGATAAACTTTCAGTGATTCAGTATCTGCTTCTAGCGTGAAGGAACAGATCCTGTAGCTATGGATGGTTCATGCCCTTCTGGAAGCCACAGGGAATTATAAACAATGTAGTCATTTCCTTTCATTTTCCTATACCATTAACTGAACATTTTGCTTCTTTATGCATTGTGCTTTATGCATTCAAAGTGCTGAGAAACCATCAGTTAATTAAACTTTGCTTCATGTCTACTATTATCATCTAGGAAGGAAATAATAGTCTATCCTATTTTAAGGAGAACCACAGAAATCAGAGTATTCTTTGTCAGAAGAAATCTTTTTCCACTGGTAGAATCAGGGACTGGAATAGGACAAAATTACATAATACAGTAAGTCAGTCAAAACAAGAAGTCAGCTTTAGCATTTGGTCTGTGTTATTAAAATTATAAATTGTAAAGCTTGACACAAATTCAGGCATATCCCCAGTTCATTTTGTTCACGAAATAAGAAATTCTATCAGGTTAAAATTTCTTCATGCTATCACACCTACACTACTATCAATACCAGAAGATTAAGGCATGACTGTGTTTCTGCACACTCAGAGCATCAATACATCATAGGTGAAGAAGTACTCAAAATTTTGTACAACTGCTATTTAAATTAATTTAAAAATGTATGTCTCCATTATCATTAGGGATAATTGTCATTAGGGATAAATTTCAGAATACTGAAAATGTTCAAAGTCTAGATTTTGGTATTAATAGTTTTTACATATATGAGGATTCAGTTGTTTTTTTGATCCTTAGTAACTAGGGAAATGAATATACATTATGTCTTTCTGTAATCTTTCTCTTATTTCCAACTCAATTGGATTAAATAATAATAAAGTGATCAACCAATATAATCTGGATTAAATTTACTGAATAACCAGATAAACAGTTGTATCCAAGGAGTCAAGAAACAAGTCAGACAGTTCCTAACATAAAAAACCAATGTGCTTGATAAATAAATCTGGATTATTGAGACCAAGTGAGATTAGCTACATCAGGGCAGAGATATTTTCGTTCAGGACAGAAAATACATCTACATTCTTTTGATTTAAAGCATCATGTATTATTGTTTTATATAGCCAATATTATCAAGACAATATATTAAAGCTTTTTTAGTGCAATTGACTGGAAATAGGGCTATTTCCTTAGGACTTACCTTATCATTCACTACACTTTTTCCATCCCAGGCCCATCCTCGTTTTGTGAAATAATTTACAGTTGCAAATTCAATTAATGCAGAGAATACAAATGCATAACAAACAGCAATAAACCAATCCATAGCTGTTGCATACGCTACTTTGGGGAGGGAATTTCGAGCACTGATGCTCAGTGTTGTCATTGTCAACACAGTTGTTACTCCTGCATGGGGACAAAAAACCAGAACATCAACAATTTTACTTGGATTTTGAATGTTAACAAAAATACAAACCAAAAATTATTATGGTACGTTTGTGAAACACAATGGAAAACTTGCTTATCTAAGTTGGTGACAAACCGCCAGAACCATATTAAAGGTTGTATCTGGAGTTTCCTTTGAAGCATTTTATTGCAATTTTGTTGTCTAAACTTCCCTTTCTTAATCAGCTGAAGATTTTACTTACAGAAGATAGATAATATTTTTATTTTTTTTTAGCTATCAGGACAGGTAAGGGACAAAATTAACAATCCTTAACAGAATCATAATATTTTGCAGCATTACAGTAATAATGATTGATAAGTTACTGTTTGGTGGCTGGCTTCACTGCAGTGGTTGCAGGTCTGGCACCCACCTTTACTGACAGTATCACAGAAATTGACCTTTGTTATTAGAAATAATGATTTTTTTTTTTCCAGTAGCTGTCTCACTAACTATCCAGTGGCATAGTTGAAGACACAAACACTTTAAGTTTTCATTCAGGTAACACGGATTTTTTCTAGAACAGCATATTGATTTGAAACGTCAGATTATTATAACTGTGTATTACGTATCTGAAAACAAGACCTAATGACCCAGGAAGATCGTTCTTTCATTGTGGCAGTTATTAAAAGCACTTTACAGTACTGTGTACATAATGAAGATCCAGTAGGAAGCCAGGAATTATACACCAAAAAAAAAATCAGAAAAAAGATACATGGGAGGAAAGGAAGAGAACAACATTTTTCTGAATCAGCTTTAGCAAGAGAAACCCACAGCCACAAATGCAGTCCCCATTCCTGAAGTAGATCAGCTCTCCCACCTCAGGCTGAATCACACTTAGACAAACTAAACTACTCCCTTTGTGGCACGCCATTAAATATGTCTCCAGAATGAAAAGCAACGCAAAGTGATATACTTAGCACAGATCAGCAAACCTACACTCCACTATGACAGGCAAAGGAGATGCCACAGCAGAAATACTGGTAACAGCACATCACAGCTTCAACAGCTACACACTCACAAAATTGTTGTAAGAGGATTCCCAAGGGAAAGTAAAGTCACTCTCCCTAAGCCAGATCCTCCGCTGTCAGCAATCTGTCACCTGGGTTCTGCAGCATCGACCTTGCTCAAATTTTCCTTCTGCTACAAGAGAAGCATTTTTTGCCACTGTGTGAGAGGGAAGAGAGGCAGCAATTACACCTACTCAGACCTCGCCAGGCTTTGCAATCTCCATCCCTCCTGCAAAGAATCTCCACCTCTGAGGGTGCTACAAAGGATGTCAGAGCCAAGTTAAGTGGACACAGAGCCTCAGCGCTGCTCTCCCTTCATGCGCTTCCAAAGGCCTGGGCAGCAGGGAAAACAAGGCACAGAAACAGCCTGCTGAGTCACACGGTATTCGAACACCTTAGCGAACATCATTCTCTAATTGCTATTTTTCAGCCTCCATAAATTAGACGTGGATTTGGTCCTGACACTGTTGGGATCTACTAGCCTATACAATGAAAAAGAAGCAGCTATCATACTATATTGTATGAAAATGTGTAGACAATATATTTTGTAAAGAACTTATTCTCTCCTAATACTTACACAACATATGGCTTAATTATTTTCAGCACCTCAGGGAAAAGGCAGTCAATCTTACATTTAAAATTATCACATGCAAATTTTAAAACGGGTCCTGAGCTGCAGATAAATCATTTTAATTACACAGAAGTATCAGTAAAGTGATTGTTTCTCAGAGATAAGGTGACCTTATCCACATGTAAATATATACAGTTGCTAAGGTACTCTTCTGTTTAAGTCCTACCTTTTAGAATAAACTAATCTTCTGGAAGCCCCATTGGCTTCTTCAGGAATCTAATTTAAGATTAACTGCTGACCTTTTCCAGTCTCAATTAAAACATCATGAATTTACATCTTGTATCTTGCTACCAGTTGACAATTTCTCTAAAAAGTTCAGCAAGCCACACCACTTTGTGACACAAATTCTAATCACACACCACCCTGTCAGACAATTGCCAATGCACTTCCATTTATTCCTTCACTCTCTAAATTCAGTGATGTTCAAGCTACCACAGTCATTTAACCTGAACGGAGTGGGAAAAAATTGGACAGAAAAGTTAATCTGTGATACCTGTCAGTTTATGAATCTCTCATATTTTTATACCTGATATTCTTCTTCAGTCAAAAGACAGGTGATTTTGGACATTCATTTCAAAAATCAGTATTACCAAGACTTCTTTATGAAAAAGGGCCGAATGGAAATAACCCTCCTCCTTGTCACTGCTAAACCCGAGAGGACTGAAAAATTACTGATGTTGAGGAATATGGTCAACTTGTAAAACAAAACCCATTTATTTCACAAAGATTAACATAAAATCCCACAAAACCCATACTCTGACCAGATCAAAAACATTCCTCATTGCATTATCTAATTCATAACACTAGTGAACTAAAACTGGTATAAAAACCAGTGAATAGATTGTCCCCCTGCAATGAGGTAGTCACAATATTAGAGGAAAACAATCTTCTCCCCTACATCCTATACTACTCCAAACAGCCTAAATAATTTACCAGGCTATTTAAAGACTGCATGATATGTCACTATGATGTAGAAAGACCACAGTTTATATAGAGACCAAGAACTATCATCTACAGCCCAGCACCCAGCAGATGTGGCACTGAACAGGTGCCAGAAGGACATGGAGAGGTATCATCTTGTAAGAGACCACGAGCAGTCATCAGTTTGTCTTTGAAAGTGATCCAAAAAATAAACTGTAGACATTTCCCTTCTCCGAAGAGAACCAAGCATTTTATACTTGACAGTAAATACACCTCAACATCATAACAACTTTTGTTCTCAGTAATACACGCCTATAAAAGATAAATATCTTCTATCACTACAGGTTTATCCATTCAGGCCGAGACTGAAGCTATTTGATCGCCTAAGGTTTTTTTTTATGGTGCCGCTTTTGAAATAGCATCTGCTCACTGGAGAGAGGATATCCATCTCCAGGGCTGTAAATCAACACTTTTCACTGGCACTAAACTTACTTATATATGTGGAAAATACCACCTCTGTCATATTTTGGATTCCGGGACAGATGGATACCATTCAAGATGTGTTTAAAGTCAGACAGACACTTGGGCAAACAATTTCTGTTACTTAACGATATAGGACACAGCCATGCAACAGGAGGAGAGGTAAACCAAAAACCTAGAAATGCCTAACTAAAACACACAGTGGAATTGCAGGAGCTAGCACATAAATATTAAAGTTAAAATCTGTCATGATGACTAGTTTATGCCCACATTTGTGTGCAAAAGTCACGCTACTCCTTGACAGGAGCATGTTTTTTTGGACCCTAATCTCACCTCTTGTGTATCAACTGATTCTTCTAATTTGAAGAGATTTTAGTCAACTAAACCATGTCCTAGCCACCTTGTGTTAGAATGTGGACATCCCCTTTCAAAATGAAAGTAAAAGGCCTAAATAATGAGCTACCAAAGGACATTGCTGTAACAAAAGAGGTACTTCAGCTTTGCAAATAATTTGTACAAAACGCTTAAAAAGTGTTCCATTTCTTATAATATCATGCTACTCCTCCCACAATTTTATCTTTTCATCACAGCACTTTGCAAAGATACACACAATGGTTGAAGAACATATCACAAAAGGATTGATAAATTACTTTTTTTTTTTTAATTAGGAAGCTAATTTCATTACTTTATTATTTCACTCTTTTTTATTAACAGTAATTGCAAATGTAGTTAGGTAATTAGATCACTCAACCTGGTCCAAAACCTGAATAGATTTATAAATACAAATAACATGGCAGAAAGAAAAGACTGTTGTTCCTTTTACAGAGATACAGATTGCTACTTCATTTTATCACTCCAGGAGTAAACGGTTGGAGGTCTAAACAAAAGCTTAAAAATTCTGGAGATAGTGTAATTTTAAAGTATTATACCATAACATTTGGCTACAGACCATACTGTTTCTTTTTTACTTATGCAATGTATATGTATTAAGAACACAATACAAAAGGAGTGTACGTTGACTCTGCTTAGACACTGGGAGATAAGTTTGAAAAACCATTAAGAGAAAGATTGTAGAAAATAGCTCAAGTGCTCTGTCTACCCTTCTTACTAAAAGAACAACACAAGAGGCCAGAAGCCTTTTTAAATAGCATGGGAGGCCAAGGACCATAATATAATCTATTTCCAGAAAAACTGCATTCAGTCAGTCAGTTAAGCTACATATATATATATATCGTGAAGTTGATGCTCATGTTGCTACGGAGCAATGGAACAGTTTCACATCGATCAACAGCCAAGCTAATTCCCAAAGCTGAACAGCGAGTGCTATTTACCCCAGCTCCAGTAAAAGTCGCATGCCATAATGCCACTGTTGGAACATCAGCTAGTGTCTTGGCATACCACTGAGCTGAGAAGAAATATTAGTTTCTTTGCAGCCAGCTCAGTCTCTAACAAAGGGCTACAGTTTTCCAGGTATGCTTGCCCACCTCTCATCACTAAAGCGTTATGCCTACAGTTAGCAGAAATTCCCAATTAAGAAATTATAGCCTGAAAGTTGTGAGTGGTTGGATACCTCTACAGGCACAAAAGATAATCAGCAGCATGTGAAAGAAGTCAATAAAGACAGTTGAGATTTTTTTCAGCAAAATGGGAAAATGTACTTTGTATATACAGAATTGTTCAAAAGGAAGGGACTACGTTACTCAGTTCCCATGTAAAAATAACCAGAGAACAAATCTGAACTTTTCTTAGGTTCCCCTTTTTGGAGTTGCACAATTAAAAAGTCTATGTCAGGTCTAAATGTCTTTTTGCTTCAAAATGTACGTTAATTCATATAGGTTCAGAAAAGATAAACAAAGAACAAGCAAAACACAGGGATAGGAATGCAGCATGAGAATAAAATGATCACAGAGAACAGAGTCCTGACAAAAGAAGATAGCTATGTGAATTTAAAATTCTGCATCTTGGCCAATATACTAAAAAGTAATACGACTATTAATTTTTGTTCTTGTCTGCTTCGGGTATCAAAGAATATATATCTACCTACATTCATTTTAACATTCTCATTCCTACTCCATGTGAGTTAAAACACGTAGATAACTGTAGCACTAAGAAAACTAATTTCTGGCTTTTCTGTCACCTGCATCTAATGCTGCCATTCAAATATGTGATGCTTCTAAATGTTATAACCCATTAAAATGAAGTGAGAATTCAGTAAGCTGCAGAAGATTAGTTTTGCTAATATTGTTGACGTTAAATGCTTAACAATAAACACATTACTAAATGAAACAGATTGTAATCTTGCACTAAATGAAGGCACTATGAACCAGGCTTATTCCCTTTCGTTACAAATGCAATCAAATGCTTTTCAAATTTATCTGCTAGAGAAAACACATTCAAGACTTATTTAATTAACAATGATAAAACTTTCTTCTTCCAATAATTTAAAGCAAAGTTGAAACAATATAACATTAGGCCATAATTCATTTGGGATAGCTTAGGTCAACAATATTAAATAGATGCCATAAAGGAAAGGGATTAAAGAGCTCAACTATAAAAGAAGCCTCATTATACCAAGACTTTAATGTTAAGCTAGAACTTGACACTACGTTGCGAGAGAATACAAAGGGGAAAAAAACTAACTTCTTTCAAACATGAAATAATAAATGCTAAGTGGTACTTTGAGTAACTGGGAGTTATGTTTCTTTGAAAGGAACAGTACTCCAGCAGTTAGTCCTTTCCAGGACTTGGTAGCTCTCAAGAGGTACTTGAAATAAATTTCCCATTGATTCTGAAAAACACTTTATCAAAACTACTTTCTACTTAATCATATTTTAATATTGATGCATTAATTATACAATGCAAAGATGGGTATCTAGCAAGTGACTACTCCATAAAAAAACTAAAAATTAAGTATCATCAGTAAAAATGTAAAGTAGAATCTCCTGCAATTTTTATATTCCCTGCTGGAAGTAGCTTGTTTTATTACCTTAGCTGTAGTATGGGCTACTGGGTGGAGTCTGGGGAGTGGAGTCACTGGGTGGAGTCTACCTGAAAGTACCACCCAAATGAGACCTTGAGTGTACCTGCCCAGCTCTAACTGTCAAGATTAATTCAGTAGGAACCAGAAAATACTAAGAAGCAACAGATTAAATTTGTTATGAAACTGTGGCTAACTTCACATTTTCGTAACACATTCAGGCAGGAGACCAGCAGGTATCAGAAATCCCGGTGACAACTGCTGCCAGTAGGTATGGAGAAAGACTGGGCGATTCGCCTGGGGCTACGTGATCGGAGAGGCCATTGGCAGCTTGTGCTGACAATTGCATCTAGACTGTAAAAGAATGTTAAGAAATAGCTCCTCAGGGGACATCCAACCCAACGCAGAAGCTAAGCCTGAGGTGCAAACGCTGCACGCAGGGGCTAGGCTGCTCCACCAGGCAGAGCCTGGACGCACCGTGTTCCCCTGGGTTCACGGTGCCAGTCTAAGCTGGCCTGGAGCGGACGGAGCCCTGACTGGTGCGTGAGGTGCACGTCTGTGTGGCAGAAATAAAATACTAGCATAGAAATTGCTGTCTCCTCAATATACCCATTGTGCTTAGCAAACAGATTTTAGATTTTATGTCACTGGGTGGTGTGCTTCTGTTCTTGTGCCCACCCAGCCCAGATCCCTCAAGACATCCTGAAAAGGGACGCTGTTTGTTACCCGTACTATGCTAAAGCCCCGGCAGAGTAAAGCAGCAGGCTGCTATGCAGATAGTACTTCTTTCAAAAACAACAAATTAAATAAAAAATAAATCAAGGACAAGAAAGAGGCATGCAGGAAGGGACACAACATTCCAGGAAAATTATCCTAGTGCCTTGATACTGATGACAGTAACAGAAAGTGCCTTTTAGGAAGAGAAGATCAGAGGGGTTTTTTTGACAAACCAGTTACTGTGTCCTAAACGTGTAGGAGGAAGATACAGAAAAGGGCAAAGACAGAGATATAGAAGGATTTGACAGTGTACCTGCAAAGCTGGCAAACAGGAAGGTGCATTTTGATAAGCAGAAACGGACAAATTCACAGAATATTTTGAAGAAAAAAAAAATAATCTGCCTGAAAACTGCCTGGGAAAACATAGAATTCTGGTCCCACTAAAACAACCGACCCATTTCATCTGACTTCAGTAAGGCTTATATTCAAACCTGCAATTTTCATGATGCTTTGTGTGGCATTTCCTCTACCAGGAGAGACAGAAAGTGCTTTGTTGTGCATCATACTTAATATGCATTTGAGTTTGCCCTATTTTTTGAAGAGAGCGTGGTGTTTGCTGATGACTAATCATACAGTTTTACGCAGCATTTCTGATGGCTGATTCCACACAGACATTGCTTTCTTTTTGTGCTAGTGTCTTTTTCTTTAAAAGCAAACAAATTAAAAGAAATTTAAGTTATGCAAATAAGAAAGACATTTGTTGCTTTGCTTTAATAAAGAAGAGAACAAAGTCTTAATGTAAGAAAAACACCATTATTCTGCACTGCTGAAGCTGTTTGCTGCCTTATAATGCACGCCAATGAGAATTAGTGAGAAAGATTTGCCCAGAGCCCCAGAACAGGGTTTCTTTTAAAGAACTGCAGCTTGCAAAGTTTAACACATTCAAATACTTCAATAAATTAAAATTTAATTTGCTTGATTTACAAATATATTTAGAAATGTGCTTATCTACCAAGTACCAAAATATTTGGATAGTATCAAGGAAAGTAAGACATTTCAGCAAATAATCTAAACTTACTTTTTAAACAGAAATATTACCATCTTTTTCCATTCTGTGAAAACTTTTTCCTCTTAAAAGAATCAGGGATATAGGGACAGTTCTCTTGCATGTGCCAATTTCCAAAAACTTTGGGATACTCAGGAGATCTGTAAGCTGCAGTTGAAAGCTGTTTGGACTAGAAATAGTATGACGTTCTACAAACACATTAACTTGAATGAAAAAGGTCTTTACCAAGCAGACTTCAAAAATGCTTCCTAACAGCTTCAGCTGTTGCAAACAAAGCTGATGCTACTCAGTGTACTCACCAAAGACTGTCCTGGCAGGTACAGATTCTCTGTTCAGCCAGAATGACACTTGAGAGAGAATGACAGTCATGATACAGGGGAGGTAAGTCTGAATGACAAAATAACCAATTTTTCTCTTCAAGTGGAAATGAGCCGTCATTACTGTATATTCACCTAAGGTGCCGCAAACACACAAAACACAATGAAACAAAAGGTTATGATCTTAAGAAAGCGCATTTCTTTGGTACAAGAAAGCTTGGTACATTTCTGAAAACCAAATGTGCTAGGGTTAAATTGCACAGAACATATTTTGTAGTAGAAAGCATCCTACAGAATATAAGACAGTTTTTGTGTACAACTACATCTCATTCCCACTGAGCTCCAAGAAAGGTTAGTGTTCAGGAACTTACAGGAACTGTTGCATGCCCTGACATGAACTTCAGTCCTGCAGGCTTCTGCGCATAAGCAGCTCCCTTCGTTCACCAAAAAGTACCCTAAGAACTTAGTCTACAGTCAGAGTCATGGGGGTCTATCACACGTAGGAACACAGTCTAGAGTCAGGTAGAATTATCCAGTATTCATGGATAGGCCAATAACATGATGGAAGAAAAAACAGTTGAAACCAGCATACTTCACCATTTAGTAGACAAAAAGTGTCATTTATCACATGAATTATCTGAGTCCTGGGTTGCAAACATTAACATTCAAGACTGAGCTCCAGACAGCATTAAAAAAGACCCAGTCACTGGGGAGAAGGTCACCTATGCTATCACCAGTTACTTATTAACTTGAAAGAATCAGTAAAGTGCTGCTATGTGTTACCAGTACATTAATAAACTCTGCCTAATATCTCACATTTTGCAACAGTTTTTTTTCAGCAGCCTTATAACACCACCAGCAATGCCTATGTCATTCATAGCCGTGTGAGTGCCTTTTTCTTCAAAGTATCTTTTACTAACCTGTACTTGATTTAACTGTCTCTTTTCCAATTGTTTGGCCTAAAAGATCATACTGATTCAATCTTGAACCATCTGGTGCCACCTGCACGGAATCTGAAGCATTGTAAGTCCAAATGTATGTCACTTCTGAAGTTGTGTATGCATCTGTGGGAAATAAAATATTTTGTCAGCAATTTAAATTAAACAGCTTCCATCAAAACTCATAGAATTAGGACAGTTACTTGTTTGTTTTTCAAAAAAACCCCACCCCAAAAAGCTAAAGTGATATGGTAAAAAATATGTTTGGCCATTTAAAATAGCTTTACTGTAGGGTAAATGCCTATTGCAGCCTGGGAACAAGGCTCTCATTTGGGATCTTTTTAACCACAATTTATTGCTATTAAATTACAAACACCATCTCTTCTACACTGTTAAAAAACTGTCAGAGATTAGATATTACACATATCCTAAAGCTCATGGTAAGCCAGGTAAAAAGAACAACGATTTACAAGGTTTAGGACACACAACATTTTTGAAAATTCATTCCTATATTGTTCTGACTTTCCACTGTCCCCACTCTTCACTTGGGGAGTGTATCACAAGCATTTCATTATTAGCAGAAATTCACACCTAAATGTAGGAAGCCAGGGTCAGTGAAAATGGCCTTAACGAACTCGTAGTGGCTCTGTGCCTTGCCCTGCGTGCCCTCTTAAATTTCACTCCTTGTCACGGCATCTTTTTGTGGGACAGGCGGCCACTAAGCAGGCTGCTCTCTCAGTCCATTCATGATCAAACTTACCCAGGGTCTGTCAAAACCAACCAGAATGAAAGCAAATCAACACTGTACTTTAGATAGCATTAATGCCTCTCCAGTAAGTGAGAAAAAAAAAAAAAATTTGACTATGTCCTGCAAATTTTTCCAGTCTAGTACCCTACTGACCAAATGAAGTATGAAAGGAAAAGGGTAAACCACTGATGGAAGAAATTGTGTGTTCACTTTGATTGATTAAGACAAGCACATTTTAAGTCTTACACCATAACTTTAGCAAACTGTAGTGAAAAAGAAAAGCAACATTTCTGTTGGGTTGTAAACATTTTCACTTGAGAAATCTCTGGAGGCCCAAAAAGCAGCTTCTTCATGTAACTAGCCATAAATTGCACGACCAACAAAATCTAGCAGGTGGGTAGCATGCAGAGATTTTTAACACTTCCCTTCTGTCTTTCCAGCTTCCCACAGGAGGACCTCTGCTTTAATGCAAACCAGCAGTACTGCCAACTGCTGATTTGTCCCCATCCTCCCCGCTGTTGGCTAGACTTTCTGATGAGGATAAAGAAAGGCAATCTATTAAGCTACAGCTTCTCCAGTGCATTCAGGTTGGCTTTTCTCTTGCGTATAACAAAAAACCTAAGACATTTGTACAGGCTGATGACCCTCCTAGCAATGTAAGATCAGCAGCATATGAAGAGCTGTGACAAATACATACCACTGGCAGACTTGTCTCAGCTAAACCAAAATCCTCAGGATTCCGGCATATTTTCACCACTGTTCATCATTCAAATTCTATCCCAGAATAAAAGCTAAAAAAATGCACAGTAGTCTAGAAATGAGTTCTAGGTAAAAAAATAAAATGAGTGTGAAGCCATTCAAAATGAACAGAAATAAGAGTCCCCTGGATGGGCCAACAGGCTGGAGCACAGGTGACTACGGGGGAAATGAAGGACAGCTTTTCTAAAACTGCATTGCTCACAGTTTGAATCCTCCTGTTTACTAGAAAACCAGAAATGATGGACAGAGAACAAAGAACAAACTGGAAAGGAAAAAAAAAAATAAAAAAACAAAACAAAACAAAACAAAAAAAAACCCAAAAAAATGAGAGAAAAAAAAGAAAGAAAAAAAAAGAAATTGCTCACACAAAGTCTAATATACCTAGTCAGAAAGGTTTCCAACTTAGGAATGCAAATAAAGTCATATTATAAAGTAGCCTCTTGGCCCAAGTAGCAGTTTCATTATTAGATTTTTTTTCAGTTGTTTTGAGGCTACATATGAGTCTTTTTCCCCCTTGACACCTTATAAATCAAATATACCTTGCTGTGCACATACATGTAAATATTATTAGTCAGTAGCTGATTGCAGCTGTATTATGTATTACAAATTTAACATTTAGGGGGAAAAAATGGCTCCGTGATACAAATATTATTAATTCTAATGATCTTTTATTTCCATAGCTAAGATTTCCCTCTAGTGTGGAAACAACATCAGAAACACAGGCTTGATTTAATTTGCCCCAAACTCCAAGGAAAGGGGATACGTCAGGGTTATGGAGAGAGGATGCACAGTGCTCTGATCTGGTTACTGATGTCCCTAGTGGCAGCATATGATCTGTTCTGTAACCTGTGGTGGCTGCAATTAATGCAAAATCAGCCAAAATGTAAAGGTATTAATGAGTTTCCTCAAAAAAACATTCCCTTTCCTGGGCCCAGAAGAGAATGTAGGCTGCAGCCAAAAAAAAAAAAAAAAGAAAACTTTTTAGGGTACAAAATCCAGGAAATATATATAATGTGATCCTAATTCATGAAGAAGAAGAATAAAGGCTGTAATGCAGGTAAATGAAGTTATGCTGCTATTAAAATAATACTAGTGAGCTCAAAGTCCACCTATCTAACATGGAGGTGCGCTAACGAGTGAAATTTCTTATCACAAGAAGCCATTTGTTGTTGCCTTCATTGACTAAGAAGGTAAAAACAAATATTGTTAACAATAAAGAGAAAATAAATGTTTCAATACATGAAAATAAACCTTCTTTGAAGTCTTTAATCTGCTTTTCCTTGATACACCACGTACATTCTACACAGGCTACATGGACCCAGGTCTGCATTCATCGGTATGGTTTGTGTGCTGGAATAAAAGTAGATCAAGGCAGTGCTGAATTAGGTGCATAGTGTTTATTGTTAACTGGAGTCAAGAAAGCTTTAAAATACATTCGAAGACACAAGCCTGAATAAACGTGATTTCAATGTGTCAGGTGACAAATTTTTTTAAAAGTACCATCTTGTGTTTTAAACCTCTCATATAACAACTTATTGAAACAAAGCAATGCTGAGCAATGCTAGGTATTCACGAACCAAAGGCTATACTTCTCGCTATATACTTACAGCTGCCAAATTTCAGTGGGCATGAGTGAGCATCCATAGGGAAGTCCTCCAAGTGCATTGGACATTCAGCTTGGACTGTAAGCCTAAAAGGCAAAAGACCGCTATGCATTTAAGTCAGTTAGCAGGACAAGAAAATCAATTCCACAGAAATGAACAGAGTTCATGCTGATTTGGGAGATGAAACTGAAATGTTATATTAAACTAATTAAAATTTAAATCAGCTCTTGCTCTTCCCTTTTATGTGTTCCTTTGGAAAGCATTGACTTATCACATCAAAAACCTGAAAGAGCTGACCTCAAAACTATGAGGAAAGGCCATTTAAATGAAAATATAAATTATGTAACTGCAGGTTGTTAAGAACAGTCATTTTCTTCTCATAATATTCTGAGGTACATGTGTGATTATATGGCTCTCAAAGGCTCATTACAAAAGCACATAAAATACAGTTAATTTGCCAAAGGACTGTGCTCCACAGTTTTCTGAATTATTTTTTTTTTACAGTTTGAATGGAAGATGTAAAAAAAAAAGCATTTGTGTTCTTTCAAAAGATTGCTGCTACTCATTCTCCATGTTACTTCTGATTATTATTTTTATTTACGTGTAAGCATGACAGTACGTTAACAATGCACTCACTTCTGCTCATTTTGTGAAAAAAAACCCAGCAATATCCCAGTATCAAATATGGGGATTAGTACAATAAAAAATAATTTAAAACAATCTGAAGAAAGTTTTTCACAGACTTTTCTTTCCCATTATTTTTAATTTGTTTCTCCTTCCTATCCTGTAAGTCTCCTCTGGGTGGAAATTTTTTCTGGATGTCTTCGTTCCTCTTCATCCAGCATCAAACATCAGCCACATCCTCCTGTACTCTCAGTGGTTCATAGTCATTGTATTCCCCACTATGTTCTCCCACCCGTCCACCGAAAAATATTCCATATTTATATTCCCTCTCTCCCCAGGAAAGTTTTTCTGAAGTCAAGGGGCAGAGAGAGAGAGAGGAGTCAGCTAACAGCTGAAGGCAAAGGAAAGAAAGCATGAGCCCCTGATATAAATCACACTATCATTTTAAACAGACACAGATAAAAAATGGCTGTTTAAAACCTAGACAGTGAAAACAGTTTACACATTAATCTCATACCCTCAGAAGCAACATACTTACGAGTCATGAGCAAGTCAAGAAAATGCTTAGTTAATTCTAGCTGATATGACCCATCTTATGCTTTAAAAAAAAATTCTTCATAATGGTTTCAAACAATATTTCTTATTATTTATAGTATATGATTATAATAGCTTCTGGAGGGAGAGAATTTCAGCCAGTTTATACAGACAGAAGTTCAAATATTGATTTCAGCCCAAGCAAAAATACTATAAATGGGGGTCTCTATTTCCAGCAAACTTTTCTGAACTTGTCTAACCACCACATCATTCAACATCATTAGCAGTCTACCCATCAACACTCAATACTAAAAGGGTTTGGGTGATGTACAGTAAATCACGTTCAGGGATGCTGGAATGGCTGCATGCAAAAAATTGCACAGTACGTGTTTGCTTAACAGCTCACATTTTATATCTTACTTAGGCCGAGTCTATATTCACAACAAATATAATTTATTAAATATTCTCAAAGTAAAAGGAAGAAACTAAGTCAGCAGTTTCTGGAAATTTGGATAAATTTCCATAAAACTATACAGGTAACAGTATTAGAAAAAGAGTGATCAAAGAAGAAATCAGTCTTATAAAATGCTGCTTATGCCTATGCATATATGATATTTATAATTTTTCATAAATTATTTTCTAAGCAAATTTAATACATTTTACCAGGTCAATGTTTATCTCATCTGCTAATCATGCACAGGATGCAAAAATTAAAACTCTACATAAAATACTGTAATTAGACATAAAGAAACAGATATTACAGAGTAAGACATATTTTCCCTGTAGTTCTTGCTGGAAAGAATTTGAGCCCTTATTAACCCTTTCTTCTTCCTCTTTATTTTTTATTGCTACTGGTCTTAATAATAAATTTGCACGGTCAGTACAATGAGTGCAGTAACAGGAAAAAGTCATATACTATTTTAATTGTTCTAAGATGGAGTTGGTAAGCTTTGAGTATTTTTAACAATTCTTACACAGTGATTCCCATCTGAAGGTCTCAAAGCACTTTATGCAGGTGGTCAGTATATTTTAATACATTATAGAGGTATGAAAACTGAGGAACATGTAGGAAAATGAGCTAACTCATAATCAGCCAACAGACTTGTAACAGAACTGGAAACAAAACGTACGTTTTCCTAGCTTTCTGCTGGGACAGAAATGAAACAAAGGAGAGTCCTCCTGGAAAACCTTATTTAATTGTTATCTGGAAAAATCACCTCAAGAAATAGCCTGAGTAGAGAACAGATGAAAAGACTTACCTCATGGTGTACAAGAGGGTCCCATCATCTTGGATTCGCAGAAGCTTGTTTGGCATTGTCATGTTATGAGCCACTGACTTCTTCCCGTTGTGAAAAAATGTATCTGGGGTCCAGATTTTGCTGGCCATTAAGTTGTTCAATCGAAGGATGTTCATTGGGCCTTTAAACTTTAATCTTTCATCCTTCCATCTCTGACGGAAGAAAACATCTATTGTGTATTCCTGCAATGGAATAAAGATATGCTTTTTTTGACACAATGAAACATTCATCTGCTTTTTGAGGGCCAAAACAGAAAAGCTCTGGTTGCAAAAATTCCCTTGGCAAAATTGTCAAGGGAGAATACCCATCACACAAAATTGTATAATACTGAGAATAAGAAACAGGAACTCAATTTATTAAGGGTATGACATTCTCCTTCATGACTGCTAGCTGTTGTTTGTGTATTGAACCCTTCCAATATTTAGATTTCTGTACCTGACACACACAGTATGTGTGACAAGGGTAATTCCAATAAACACAGCGATTTTACATTAAGAAGTAAGAAAAAAATACACAGGAGGATATTAAATAGTTCCTGCAGCAGATGCACCCAAAGAAGAGTAATCCGGCACTTCAGGCACTTCAAGAGCACGGAGAACTGCTGAGACTGGAAAGAAGGAAACAAGGCTACCCATAAAGGGTACAATATATCCAGGCAGACTGACAGAAGGAAGATTTTTCCTAAGGGTAAAGTACGGCCCTGTAGCAGCATGGATTTTATTAACAAAAGTACATAGGTAAGGAAGAATAGCTGATGATTAACAAGTGACACACTGTCTGCTGAACTTTACTCTGATGCCTCATCTTGGGAAGGAACTACAGTCCGGAGAAAAGGATGCAAGCGAAAACAGACGGATGACCTAGACCAGACGCCTGTGCCACCCAGGGCTCGGTATCCCAGCTGCTGGGTTTTGTGGCTGTTCTAAACAAACAACAACAACAAAAAGATACTGATTAAACATTGATAATGTAAATTCATCAACTACCTTCAAACTGGATCTGTAAATGGATTTAGTGGTTTGCTACTGTCAGCACAGCATATAAATAGGAAACAGGAGAGCTTAAAAACTTTGTTGGAAGCAAACTGTATTCTGTGTATTGGCAAATGCTGCCTTGGTGCAATTTCAGTTTTGTTGGACGGGTGAAAATGGACCCATGACTTCAAAATATGAGTACGTTACAACACTCTGCACTATTCCACTCACTCTGCAAATGCTATAGTTTATGTAAAACATTTTCAAGTAAATCATCTCTGAATGGATAAGTTCTGATAAAATTCAACCAATATAAAATATTCACGTGATTTTAACATAAAAGTGATTTCAAGGAACTTATCAGCCCCCGTCACTTTCTGCTGGCTTTCTTGTGTGCTGATTAACAAGGCCCAAGTTTCTTCTCAGTCAGTCACAGGGTGGTACAACAGGAGGGCTGAGCAGACAGCGAGAAGCGACGGCCCTCCTCAGCTCCTGCGGACCGTGAGCCAAGGAGCCGTGAGAACTTTTTCCAGGTCAGGGCCAGAGGCTAAGACGACTATGTAGAATAAAAGAAAGAGAATTCTGTTACCTGAAGGAGCATGGCAGGGGCAGGAGAGGAAGCAGTTGTCATTAGGAACTGTGACAGGTGCTTGGGGAGATCTTTTTGGAGTGATATAATGGGATACTTATAAACTAACCTGACAAAAACCACAAGCACAATTTTTAGCTATATCAAGAGGTCTTCTTACATTACTACAATTTTTCAAATTAAAATTATAGTTACTCAAACAAATATTTAATATAGCTAACACTACAGTACACTGAAAATTCATTTGCTTGGGTTTCTTTAATGCCAGTTGCTATAATCTCTAATAACATTTTAGTAAATATATGTTTGAAATACAAAATTATGCACTTCTAAAACATGTATTTCTTTGACATTATACCTGATCTTTTACTTTCTCTCATCTCTGCCTCATGACAAATAATTTGCCCATTTCTCTACAATAGATCGCATTCAATTGTCCTGTTTTATTTGCTGATTTATATGTTGTTTTAATTGCTAAATACCATGTGACTTAAAATGCCATTTACAAATTCCAAGTATTCTATCAGTTCAGTTGTAGACCAGGGAAAGTCACAAAACGCATAAAATCATGGAGGATCAGGAGCAGCAGGAACAGTGTGCTTGAAGCAGGGGGAATATATGAAATCTGGCTAGAAATACCAAATAATTCAAGGAAAACAACTGCCTTAAAGGCCTTCTTGTGGTTTCTGTCTGAGGGGCTTTGCCAATCAAACATTGCTATGTATGATAAGACTGATGTTTGAGGTATAAACCTTTGAGGGATCTGGACAGGCTTAAGAGGTGGGCCCATGCAAACCTCATGAAGTTCAAGGCCAAGTGCAAGGTCCTACACATGGGTCAGGGCAACCCCGGGTATCAATACAGGCTGGGCGGAGAATGGATTGAGAGCAGCCCTGAAGAGAGGGACTTGGGGGTGTTGGTAGATGAGAAGCTCAACATAAGCCAGCAATGTGCGCTCGCAGCCCAGAAGGCCAACCGCATCCTGGGCTGCATCAAAAGAAGCACAGCCAGCAGGTCAAGGGAGGTGATTCTGCCCCTTTACTCTGCTCTGATGAGACCTCACCTGGAATACCACGTCCAGCACCGGGGCCCCCAGCATAAGAAGGACATGGACCTGTTGGAGCAGGTCCAGAGGAGGGCCACAAAGGTGATCAGAGGGCTGGAGCACTTCTCCTATGAACTCAGGCCAAGAGAGCTGGGGTTGTTCAGCCTGGAGAAGAGAAGGCTCCAGGGAGACCTTATAGCAGCCTTCCAGTACCTAAAGGGGGCCTACAGGAAAGATGGGGAGGGACTTTTTATCAGGGAGTGTAGCGATAGGATGAGGGGTAAAGGTTTTAAACTGAAAGAAGGTAAATTTAGATTAGATATTAGGAAGAAATTCTTTACTGTGAGGGTGTTGAGGCACTGGCACAGGTTGCCCAGAGAAGCTGTGGAGGCCCCATCCCTGGCAGTGCTCAAGGCCAGACTGGATGGGGCTTTGAGCAACCTGGTCCAGCGGAAGGTATCGCTGCCCATGGCAGGGGGGTTGAACTATCTGATCTTTAAGGTCCCTTCCAGCTCTAACCATTCTATGATTCTATGATTCTATGATTCTATGACAAAGAAATGGAAAGAAGAGCCTGAGGGAGTAAGACTTTGAAATCCCACTGAAATTCAACAGGAGTGAGTGATACATCCTGCAGGTTCCTTTGACAAATATGCCTGCACATAAATGATTAGAATATAAATCTTAAGGTTTTGTAATGTTTCCATCAATAAAGAATTTCAAAGGTCCCGCTTCTTCACCGTCTTCCAACATATATAAAAAGAATTACAAGAGTTATAAAATAGAAAAAAAGCAGACAGGAAATGCCACTAAATCAAAAGAGCAACATTTCAAAAACCACATCCAATGCATGGCAACTACTTAGGAAGCAGAATAAGCAGGATAGAATCTGAGCTGCAGCCTTGAAAAATCCCACTGATAAATCTCTGACTGATCCACAGGTAATTCTAATGTCTCCATCCAATCCATGCTGGAAATCTTTATTTGCAGAACATCGCATTTAGAAGATAGAAACAGGGAATAAATCAAGGTTTGGTGTGAATGATCATGAACACCTTCTCCTTCCATTCACCAAAAGAGCAATAAAGTTTCACATAGTTCTTAAACAACTTATCTTTCTATAGACCTCAATGCATTTTTCAAAGGAAGTATTGGGATCTCAGTTTTGTATGAAGGGAAATCAAGGCACAGGGTTTAAATTAACCCTTCCTGGTCCATTTAGAGAGTGATTATGAAAAGCAAAATGCAATCCATGCCTTTTGCATCCCAGTGCTGTATTCACTGATCCCATGTTCCCTCGCAAGACGTATCTATCCTACTTATGATCATGAATATCCTTATGATGACTACCATAAAAAACAAATGAAAAACCAGGAAACTATTAAAGTATTTTGAATTTAATCAATGTGATAAAAAGCCAGCATTTATCAAAAGATGCTACATAAAGATTTTGTAACTATTTCCTATTCCATATATTTACCACTTTGTGGTAAATGCTGTGTAAGGTTTACTTTCCAAGCAAGACTAACAGTCGGTTAGAAACGCAAATCTGGACTCTAGGAAAAAAGACTTAAATTAATATCTGATACTCTTCATACAATCTGCAGATATTCTCCTATATGAAAAAAACATTGCTGTCTCTGGACCAAACCACTCTGCGGTATCTAGTGCAGTATCTCCACAAAATCACAAGAGCGTACTTCCAGGACTACAAAGGACTCCTGTGATCATTTCTAGGCAAGCAAATGCTTCCTACTGATTTGTGTCTGAAATGGTGCTTTCACAGCTGGATTCTGACACAGTACAATTAAATATAATCTTTCAAATATGTATTACACCAGCTTACATGAAATTTCAGGTACAGATGATAAGATTCTTACTACCGCGTTAAGAAGCACTTCAGCCTGTGCCTGTTCAACGGTCAGAAGAATAAAATGGCAAAGGAATGTCATTCTTCTTTTAATATGCAGTTGTTGTGCATAACAGTATGCACAGTAAAAAGGAGACATTAGTATCTCTGGGAGAAGCTTTACCTGACCTGAGTATACGCAATCCCTCCTCACTACATGGCAGCCGTCTTTTTTGCTAAGGTTGGATTTGTATGGGAAATGTTCAAACAACAAAAAGTGTACTCTCATCCTCTCAGCTAATGGTTGGCAGATTTTGGCAGTCTTTGCATCTGGAGTAAAGATGGAAGTGTTCCAAATGTCTCAAAAATTGTGAGTGTCCATTAGCAAGCAGTATTGTCGTGGAGCAGACTGAACATTTTATTAATCACTCTCTGGAACACAGCATTTTGTTCAGTGAATAGTTCAGGCCAGGGTTCCTCATTCCGTACTTGTAAAGATTTCTCTCAGTCAATTCTTTAAAGAAGCTTTGGCTTTTTCTTGACCACTGTTAAAGCCATTAACTGACACACATATATAACCATGAAAGCAAATTTTAAATTGTGTAAAATATAAAACTTTAAAAAGGCAAATACAAAAAATTGAAAATAAGGAAAGGCAAAATGGCACACATATCTTTTTATTGATTTCCTAAAGACAGTCATAAATACTGTGGTTGATACATTGACAAGATAAACATATAAGATTCATAGACCTAAATCTCACCTAGCTAATATAGGAGCTTCATATTAATATTTATTTTTACATTAGTATAATTTCTTAATTTTAGTTCTTAAAAAGCACATTCTTGGTCTTATATCTTACCTTAAGGCAATGTGTAATTTTTCTTTCAGTGTAGCTTCAAAACATTAACAATATTAGCATGCAACTAGTATTGTTGAATACTAACATGGTTGGTATGCAACTAAGTATCAAAACTACTTCCAAGAAAACCAAGGAGTTTTAAACAGGAGACTCAAAAAAATGCCATTATTCAAAGCAAAATAATCCGCCCAGTGTATGCATTCCTGCTATAATTTGATATTTGTGGGTTTGATGAGTGCAAGTTTGTGATGGAGCTTCTGCAAATTAATTTACCAAACTTCCTCAATAAGCATTTGGATCTAGCTTTTGAGTGAATGCTGAAATTAGCTTTACAGTGGGAGGATCAAATCACTAGTTTGTTGTCTTGGTTATTTCATGCTCTGCGGGACAGATTAATGCATGGTGCCAATGGCACACACAAGGGCTAATGCACTACAACAGTCTGCAAAACCCCACAGTTCTTGAAGTACACCGCTCTGCGGCTTGGCTTTACCTAGGCCTGTCTACCAGATTGGGCAAACAATGTTTCTACCATCTCCATCTCACTTTCTACTTATTTCTTCTCTAAAAAATAAAAAAAAAAATTAAAAATTGTCTAACAATATCAGGACCAAAAGAGTTCAGGCTGCAATCCTCCTCTCCCCAAAACCCCCTCAACACTCCAATCACAAACACTGACTGCTCAGGCTCCATAAATGTACCTCACTAGCTGTGTATCTAACATCAAATCTCACTGCACAGATGTATAAACTGACTCCATTTGTTCTTTTCCGAAACTTACTTTCTGATGTGTACAAAACATAGAACATAGAAGGAAATACCAGGCGGCCAGAAATTCCATTCAGGTCTTTGGGAGATGCGGATACTATACACCAGTGAATAGAATTCTTGAAAATATTCTGAATAAACTCCCTTATGAAGGAGGGTTGTGGTATGAAACTGCAATGTTATTTTTTATCAAAATCTTTAACAGCCCTGTTAAAAATTTAAACACTATCCCATCATTGCATTTCAAAGGAACTTCTGTTCATTTTTAAATACATAAGTAATGTCTGCCAGACATATATGACCTTTAATACTATAAAGAGTATGTGGTATATTTCTAGGGAATTGTAGCATGATTTTCCTCTATTTGAAGAACTCATTTCAAGCCTTTTATTTCTGCTTCATCTGCCAACTTCAGTCATTTTTGTCTAAGCATTTAAGCTAAACATGAAGTATTTGCAAAAAATGTGTTTAATCAGTTTGAACGATAATGTCTCAGGAAGAGAATGTCTTCCTATTCATATCCATTTATGAAAAGGACCTTCTCGGAATGATTTTCTCATTCTTTCTTTCCATAGACCTGATGTAGAATGAACTCCGAGTCTAAAATAAGCACTGAGGAGGGATTAGAGAGGAATGTGAAAGATACGAATAGGGATTACTTAGAAAAGCGACTACAGGATATTATCCACACTGCTGTCACTGAAAATACAAACACTTCTCATCACCCTTTCTTATTCAGACTTGGAAAAAGAGCAACCCTGAAATGCAATGGATGCCTGGTGCCACGGACAGGAATCCAAACAAGAGGTGCACTGAGAGCTAATGTCAGTGAAGGGCTTGGACACAGCCTCTGACAAATCAATCTCCAATATCGATCCACTTGGCAGGATGCTGCACAGGGCAACAAGCCTTCCCAACAGAATAAAAGGACAGAAAATCTGCAAGAGATCATGTGAGATATCCTCCACAAAATTTCAGCCTACAGATTTAACTTGCAAAGGCAATGATCCGAGCCACAGAGGGAATGCAGCAACCAATTTATTGACTTTTCAGAAACATATCAATGATAAAAAGTCAACCTAGACAGTCCCCAACATCCAGAAATATTTATAATTTCTTTTTGCCTTTTACTCTTTAGTCTTCTGTTACTGAGTTAAAATAAAAGCTACAGTAAAATAATTGCAGTGCTTTTTTTAATCTTTGTGAAAAAAATCATCTTGGTGCATTCCCTTATTCTGTCCTGACTTACTTATCATCTAACACCTGTAAAGCTTCTCTTCATTTAAGGAACCATAGCTAATAATTAGACTGAAACAGCTAAAAATTAAGTTTCATAGAAAAAATCAAAATCTGAAATAAAAAATGGAATGAGGAGATCTGAAAAACAGACACAAAAGAAATGTGGTTCCCAGTTCAGCCACTCTCTCTAAAGAACCATCCTCAGTGGTAGTGAGAGTTGCTGTAACAATCCTTTTGGTTATTTCTGGATTTGACCTTCAGCCTTCATTGAAAATGTCTGTTCTGGTCATATTTGAAAAATCAGAAATGCTTATTGAAAGTTTAATTGAAAATCGACAAGATGAACTAGCTGGGTATGACAATCTCTACAGAGAAATGTTCATGTTTCTTGAATTTAGAGTGAAAAAATAGAGGTCTATAATCAAGAAACTAGGAAAAAATGTTGTGTACAAACAAATAGGGAAAAACAAAGACTCCCCCAAAAACAATGAAAAGCTAAAGCTGAAAGTTGAAACACAAAACCTTCAGAGAGCTTGTTAGTTTTAATATTCAAGCAAAACTGATTCAGGTCCTGCCACCTACTAATGGTGTGTTGCAGACTGTTCCCAGTGACAATTACCCAGGCTGCTCTGAGGCAAAACTGGGCAAAATCTGGCAAAGCTTTCTTTACAGCAGACCTCTTAGAAAGGCTCTCAGTGCCTATATGCTCTGTCTTACATACAATAACCATTGCTTGAGGTATAAATATGTTTCTCTCTCTTTTTTTTTTTTTTTCTATCAAGGACATCAGGACTTATGGATATCTGGGAAATTTTAGAAGCCAGAGTGTCAGGAGAGCCTGGAAAGAAAGTAAGTCTGAGAAAAAGCTGTAAAAGTACCTTGTTTGCAGTGCTAAATCAGAGTTAGCAGCATATATATTTATAAAGATACATCACTCTACCAGACTTCAAATAATTAATTTGGAAAAAACAGAGAAATAATCAGTTTTAATATTTAAATTAAATTATTTCCATTTTGTTATCCTACAAATCATAATCCAACCAAAATTATCCTTCACCTCAGAATTTTCAAATATTAAATATTTTAATTTAATTAAAAATGTTTTAGTTACCCTCTTTAATCATAATTTAACCTTATAACTCTTTAGAAAATTTAGATATGCTTTTTTTTCAATTGTTCTGTTCAGTTTTTGGTTTGTTTGTTTTTCTAAACGATGCAGCTTTTCTTCTCTCAGGCTAATGTCAAAATAAATGTGTATCACTGATCTGGTTGGAAGCCTATAAGGCATAGCATCATAATACTTAAACATTTCAGAGAAATAACAGCTCAAAAAGAACAGTGGAAGTAAAATCTGTTTAATCCCATGTTTTGGTTTGCCTTCCTTGATTCTTACTAGTTTGCAAAATGAAGTTGAAAATTCCTGTTGTATATTGGCATTCCTTTGACATTAAGTAGTGGTTGACATGCAATGACATACATTTTTATGACACAGCTAATATAGCTATACCAATATTTTAGTCACAGCAGTTCATTTGAAGTGCAGTTTGCAACAGGGTTCTGGCCAAGAGTCAACAGATTTGGTGGCTGACTATTTTGGGCAGAGCAGAGACTAGCATCTTTTTAACTTAGTCAAAATGTCAATGCACAACAAGGATCAAAAGTTTTTGATTCTTAACACATTTGGAGAAAAATCTCAGCCTCAGCTTTTGCCTCCTAAATTGATCAATGACAACTTCAGCAAGCCTAAAATCAGTCAAAGATCAAATTCCCCTGGTTTTAATTATTTTTTGGCAAAATTGTGATACTGGAAAACCACAGGGAATATGAATTAAAACCTACATTCTAGCAATCACGAGTCACAGATCGCACACGACACCATATTATCATTAATGGGAACTACTCTACTTAGTGAGGAAAACATAAACCTCACCAATTGCTATCAATTCAACAAGAAAGGTTAGAATGACATTTTATCAACTTTGTGAATCAACACTGCTATGCGATAACTGTGTCCTTAGCTCCAATCCACTTATCATTTTCCGTGTGCCACCTCCCTCTTCCATGTTATAGGCACATATTAATCATCTCCCATGGCACCGAGTCCCCTTCCTATTTTCAACAGGCTTTTCTCCTAAGCACTGTCACTCTTTACAAGATGCTAGCCCAGGGGAAAAAAACCCAAACTAGCAAATAGATGATGCAAAGGGGTGCAGTCATACATCTGCTAAGTTTTGTTGCTATGAAAAATCCCAGGGGAAGGAACCCTACTGGCAGCAATGACTATGAGAGTTTTGGGCAACAGCAGTGTCCAGCCTAAAAGCCCGATGTGATTGAGGGCCTCACCACTCACATTGTGAAAGCAGAGGACCTCAGGGGCTGGGACCCAACCTTCCTCAGAAGACCTGAGATACAGTTTGAGATCCTCTGGAGATTTATTAGGACATGGGCAAGAGTCAAACTTATTCTTCCAATGAAGCCTTATAAGGAGGAAGCTTATAAAATTAGAATTTTCCAGACCTTCCCCAACATTTACAGAAGAAAATATCAGTAAACCCTCTGTATAGTAGTTTACATTATCAATTCAGTAATGCAATACCTAAATGAAAGAGTACTCATGGTAAAATCTGTAATGTCACCTTCATGTTTGACAGAATATGTGATAGTTTGGAAGCTCTTATTTCAAAACTCACATGTTGAAATTTTCTAATTGACTGCTCATACGTTTCAAAATGATTTTATAATTATCAACTGAACAAGCTAAATTAACCCTGAAACTTGTAGCAGTAAGCATTAAACTGCTGTTACTTACCTATCTACTTATCCGCAAACAGACCGACCCGTTACAGTACCAGCTGCCGTTGTGATGCACTGCACTCTGTTTCGACTGACACCCCTGCACAGGGCTGTTAGAGCTGTAGCATCAAACGCCCTGACCCCTTCCTGTGCCGTCATATCTGTCCGTGCAAACGGACACCCAGAGTTCTCCACACATTTACACACTGATGTCATAAGTGTTTCAGGAGCTAGGGATTAGGCTCAGGGAACCACTGTGAAGTCATGAGATACCAGACTAACAAGGTCAAGATGGTCATATCACCTCTGTATATAGCTGTGGACACTTGTTTTTTATAATTAGTAATAAAATAAGAATCACTTCAGAAACGTAACATCATTAGGAAAAAAACCCTCATGAACATACAGTGACAAAAAGAAAATAAATGTCTATTTTTCCTGTGAAATGACTTCTCATGTGAAGCCTCAGTAATGTATTCATCACAATCAAAACAAAGCTTGAAAACTGAAACAATCACACACAAAAAACAAGAATATATTCTCCAAACCTATGACTACCTGTTAGTCAGTGAGCAAATAACTTAAAATGTACACTGTACCATGAAATATTTAGGCTTTTTGCAATCTAGCTTGTAACATCAAGATGTTTCCTGTTTTGTATGATGCATAACCTGAAAGTTTTCATAGAAAAAGTAAATTTTGCCTGTTTTTAAAAATATTCTTTTTTTAATACCTATAGATACACATAGGTAGTATTTTATATGTCTCATATATAATCATGAATGTTCAAAACACTTCAAAAAATAATTTCATGCAGGAAATAATTCCTTGCAGGAATGGCAAGGGCACCTGATGTAACTTTCAGATTGTCCTTCCCTTCTTTCTTTTTAGACATGTTATATCCATGAAGATCTTTCTCCCCAGTGTGACACATTCTCCCTTATCTGTTTATGATTTGCAGTGAGCCTACAAAGGACCCCTTGCCTCAGAGTTTTTTCCATTGTTGTTTTCATGAAAAACTGTAATCCAGAGCAATATTCTGACAGTGTCTTTCCTTTAAATGCCACTGACTTCCATTAAATGGTTACTAAACAGTGCAAATTATGAAGGACAGATCCATAGAACAACACAATCATGTTGATGACCCAACTTCCAAGCCACGTCTTTCAAGAAGTTCAGTTTAGACTGACTCCAGTCAGGTCCCTCAGACTGTTGCCAACATTAAGTGTGCTCCTACGGTGCACTTTTCACTCTAGCTTCATCCAAGAGGAATCCAGTTTACCCATCTCAAGACTGCTTCAGAATATGAACTAAAGTACAGTCAGTGGGGACAATCAGAAGATTCACTGGTCCAAACTAAACAGGTAATACGAGTGTACTTATCATGTAAGGTCTATAAACCAATTTCCATCTTTAGAACTACTGGGATTTGGCCCTTCCTGACTTCAGTGAAATTATTCCCAATTTGTCCACAATAAGTAAAAGCAGAATACAAGTTTAAAGCAAGTGAATAGTATATATCTTACACCATTTACTATATATGCAAAAGATTCAGAAACTCACCATATCAGTGTCTGAAACAGGTCCAAAACTGGTCACATAGATGTTAGTGAAGACTTCAGTAATACTATCTGATATAAAAAGAAAAAACAAGCAAACATTTTAAACTCACAGTATTTCTTCAAACTCTCTATGCAAAATTATGGGATATTTTGAACAAGTTTCTGTCCTTATTTACTTCTCCTAACCAGTATTCTGTTGTAAATACTGGGGGTCTCTACCCCACTTAACACCGAGGTTATTGGACAAGAGTTTGTCGTACCGAGTAGTTTGTTTCAGTTAAAGGACTACACAGCCATCAGCAACTACACACATATTTGCCACTTCTCCACCAGCAAAAATAACCACGCTGTCTTGGACTGAACAGGGTAGTACAGTTCTAAACATAAAATGCCTTTGCTGCAGAGGTGTTATCTCCGTTGTTGCAGATCATTCCTATTAAAGCCTTTCTAATTCAAGGCTGTTTTCTTCATCCTGAATAGCTTTTTCAAAGCCAAAGACAAGAAAAAGCTTACGAAGCAATTCTTAACTACACCAAATGTAACACGAAACAGCATCCTACTTTTTAATTGGATATGTTTTTAAGTGAAACATATTTTAACACAATAGTTCCTTCTCTTCATACACGACACTCCTGATACATTGTTGTGGTACTGTAAATACTATAAGAAAATGTTCTTCCTAATCATTGTAGTCAGACAGCCATGAAATCAGAATATTAAATATTGTACTGCAGGGAAGAATAATTGCTGAGTTTTCTATCTTCAGCTTTCAATTAGGCTCAGAATGGAACGATATTCACTGAGAGGGATAGCACACACTTGCAGGAAATCTTTTACAGCAGTTGCCAACCACCGTCTGCATTCAAGACAGCCAACAGGAGGAATTCTCTGCCTGAAAGCCAGGTCCTGTCTGGAAAAGAAATATTTAAATACAACTAGCTGCAATTTGACTCACCCCAGAATTTCCCGTTCCTAAAAATAATACAGCTGCCTGTTATATAAGTGATCCTGCTGTTATATTAGGATTTCCATATTTAATCATAGTTTAATATCAATAGTTAATAGTTTCTATATTCCTAAAAGCTGCCTTTTGACAAATACGTGGCACAGGCAGATTTTACTTTTAACTGTATTGAGGCCAACAGTATAATCACTGCCCTCTATTGGGAGAAATCAGCAGTGCTCACCCATGGCGGCAGATGCTCTACCAGCCACCAGGCAAAGGCAAGACTGGTTCGTGAGCCTGGGGGGCAGTGTATTTTCAAAGGGATGTAGCTGCACCCAAAGCAGAGGTGGGGTGATACACTACTTTTAGAAAACTTGTGGAGAATGGGGGAGGCACACTCTCATCTTTAAGGAAACTTGAACTTCCTTCTCCAGCCGAACACTAGACATGTGCTTATTAGAATACAGGACTTTGTAAAGCCTTTTGTAGCCAAAAGGATCTTCTTTCCAGCATGGTCTCTGCTTTTTAAGCAAATAAATAAAGGCTGACTCTTATGATGTGTCACTCTGAAAGTTCAAAAGCACACTTCCCCCACACGTCCCGAGAGATGTTTATTTGTGTCATAGAGACTCCTGTAATCCCATATGCAGCATCCATACACAAGCTGAGTTGTTTTCTACTCCAAACATCTTACAAACTAATTTTAAGTCAGTGGACAACAAGAGGTGCTGAGTCTGCACTGTTCTTAGTATTCAACAAAGATAAAGCATGGCTCTGGCTGAATATCATACTGAAACCACAGGTACAGTTCAGAAGACCAGTGACTGCATGTTGCCTGTGGGAGACTCTCCAGAAAAAAAGATTATTCTCTCCAAATGGTTACCTGGCACAGGCTGAGAGGAAATGGAAAAGTGACAACAGAGCTACTCTTCAGGGGGTAAAATAGTGCTGCAGGGACTAACTGTGAAATTTGGCCTGTACTGTGAAATTTGGCCTGTGCTATAATGACAACACAAAATCTTAATTACAATTCCGTGAAAAACACTGGTGTTACAAAAATATGACTGACAATCAAGTATCCTGACAGCAGAGAACAAAGGCTAATTTCATTTATATACTGGTATAATCTGAAGGAACCCTACTACAGGCAACAAAGTCACTTGGCAAATCTTGACCTGCACACACTGCTCCCCCCACCCCGCAAATGGTTGGAAGCATGGTCCTCTTGTAACCTCACCCTATTGCTATCAGTTGTTTGCATCTGATGTATTGACACATGGGGATGACTTTAAAATCTGCATATAGTAAACTACAGGACACAGAATCTTCAGGCTTGCCTTGCATTTTAATTTTTAATTAAAAAAAGCCCCATATCATATTATTTCTATATACTTCTGGATCCAACCTCCCATCAGAAATGAGCAGAGAAGACAGAGCTGAGAACAAACAAACTGACCGCAAACGTATCATTGAAAGCTATTACAACAGTCTGTAGATTCCCCTTGTTAGTGTGTATTACACTTCAAATCACTGCAAATCCTTGGGGTGAAGGATCAAGACATGGGGAGTTGAGGGGGGATGGACAGGAAGAAAAAGAGACTTGCTATCCGCAGACCCTCAGCTGCAAGAGCTTCATTTCAGGTTGTCATAATTAAGATAACCACTTCAATGTATATAAAAAGTCCTGGGGCAAATTCATCCCTGATAGCCTCAGGAATGGGAATGGATGCAAATTAATGGTGCACCTTTATTTCTCCTTTGCCAAAACTGCCTTAAACCAGCATAGCTCCAGGCAATGGTGACAGCAGTGAGTTTCAACGCAACCAGTTGCTCTCCCCCAAAGTGAGGGCTCATCCCGAGGGCAGGCACTCCACCAGGCTGCTTCTCCTCAGGAGAGAGCCACACCATGGCAGAGAGCGAGAGGAGTAGGTAGAACATCTTGAAACAGGGTAAGAAAGGGACAAGAGAAGCTGAAAAGTTACAAGAGAAGAGAAGACGGAGGGAAAAGGAAGGATGAGAAAACAGAACAAGGGAAGACTAGAAAAAAAAGAGAAAGGAAAGTACACAAAAGAGGGACTGGCAGATTTTTATTTCTGCCTCCTATATTCTCTCAAAATTCTGCATATTTTGTAAGTTTCTATTCATACCCTACATACAAGGAAACTGGTCCTTAAAGACAAAAGAAGCTGAAATGTAATAATTCTTGAATTATTCCTATTACCATCTGTTAGTGTTAGCAGCCTGAGCCTTGTGTCTGTTTCTTCTTTGTTACTTTATATAGTGTTACAATAAATATTCCTCTGAATTACAAATTTGAACTCGGGGTTTCAGAATCAGGGTCTACAAAAAAAAAAAAATGAATCCTCCTTTTTTACAGCAAATATTGTAGTGATTGCTTTGAAAGAATACATGCTTGTCAAATAAAGTCTGTATTAAAACATACCCCTTTGTTCTGCTAGTGCCTTACTGAAAACAATTCAGAGGCACAAAGCACAGTTTCAGATGGACTCTCTAATCAGAATTCATCCAGCAGTTACAGGCTTTTTATAACTCATGTTCTGTCAGGAACAGCACAAGCCCACTGGAGATTCAAACAGTTCTGGATCATCAGCGCTTGTGGAAAAGCTAAAGGAATGTACTCTGCTAAAAAAATGTTGAGTGCAACATGTGTTCGTGTAGAAATCCAGAGTCTATTTTTTTGAGAAAAGTTAAGGACAAGTTTTTTCCAGTAGAATTATAAAATCTTTTTCTTCAACTGACATAAAACCACATAACTAAAAGGCCTGATTTTCAAAAGTGCCGAAATCAATGGAGGCCTAGTGCTTTTGAAAAAGTCTAGTTTTTAAAGAAGAACCTTCTGTTGGGAGGAGGCGTGGCTGACTCATTTATACTTGTGAGCTCTTAAGTTATTCTGAATCACTGCCTTTGAAGGTTAAACAAAGAAACAGGAACAGGAAAGGGTAAGGATATAGTTTCTATTTCTGATGCTTCTTTTAGGGGAACAAAATCTTGGGCGAAGACTATGACATGTAGAAGCCATCATCACATGAAGTGCTCTGAAATTCAGCAAATGCTATTATAGCATCGTTTCTAACTTGTCTTGGTCATAAATGTTAAAAGAGAAGCCTTATCTGGCTTAGCTTAGGCCAATTTCTCAGAAGATGGAAGCCAAAGGTAAACAGACAAAAAAGAGTCAAGAAAGTTAAGAATAAAGAGAGGAAGAAAAACACATCCTATGGAAGTAGTAAAAGCAATAACTACTAAGATGATGTTTCACATAGTTCTCAAGCACCAGTTTCTTCTGATCCCCTTTCCTTACTTGAACTGTCATGATATCAATACTGAAAAAAACCCAAAAAGTAAGAAAAAGAAATAAACATACATTGCCGAAGATTTATAGAACCTTATCTATCCTTAGCTGGAAGGTTTACTGTGTACTTTAATTACATTTAGTATTTTACAAACATTAATTATAATAACCTCTCTCTGAAGACAATAATTTTATTATCTTCCTTTTTCTGTACTTGTGAAGCCAAGGCAGAAGGATTAAATGAAGTGTAAGTAATGTAAGTACAGGTGTTTACCCAATCTGGCTTCAGCTGTCCAACATTAAGTATCTACACTAGAAAATGTCAACATCATTGACTCATCAAAAATTAAATGTTCAGAGCTTAGTTAGAGTTGATATCAGTGCCTTTGTCCATTCCATTGTGCCAAGACTCCTGCTGCTGGGATACACTTTCTAATGGTCTGAAGTCCTGCTGACTTGTTCCTCGGTAGAAGAGCTGGCTCAGCTGAAGTTGGCTGCTTGGCAGAGAATTTGCAGTGGCTGAAGTCTGAATCGATCACAGGTTGAGTAATGGAGATGGTCAGAAAAGTCGGATGGAAAGGTTCCTCATCAGCATTTACCAATTTGTCAAAATTGGAAATTTCCACAGAGACAATTCAATTTTGAGTGGGTTCCTTTGGACTGCTGCCTGCCAGGCAGTTTTCAAAACTTCTCTGCTTTCTTTCAAATGTCCCTTCTCAGCTGCCTGCATCTCCGAAGGGGTATGCAAGGTTCCAGTGTCTGCAACATGGGGTAGCTAGACATGCAGGGCTGGGTACACCTAAGACCTCTCCCTTTCCTGGAGAACTCTGAGGCAGGATTATCTTTCTTGAAATAAATTTTCTGAAAATTTCTCAAATTTGAGAATGATCTGTGTTTTGCTCCTTCCTTCTCTCCTCTCATCAAAATAATCTACAATCCTTTCTTTGCAGAGAGTAGGAGCAAAACATGCATGGCTCATTCTAGGTATGTTTAAAAGAAGAGAAGAAAGGAGCGTGATCATTGCAAAGTCTTCAGAGTGGACCATCAGCAAGGTTCCAGATGTTCATTTGCATGAAGCTGGCTATATTATCCATTAATGTGTTAAGGCTGTCTTCACAAGAAAACAGACTGGTAGATTGGGTTGGACTTTTTTTAAATTATTATTATTATTTGAATTTTCAGTCAATAAAACTGTAAATCCAGGGTTTGGGCAGCTAAAATAAAAGCCAATCTGTTTGGGATAATTCAAAACCATCAAAAGTATTCTTGGTAGGACAGAGCTTTTAAAATATACATACACAGTTCTAATGCATAGCATGAACAATTTCTTACAAACATTATTTTAAATGTAGAGTAAATAGCACCCAGGAGAACACCGCAAGGCTGTAACTGAAGGGCTGCTACAGCATGCAAAAAAAAAAAAAAAAAACGAAAATAAAATACTGTTCTTTAATTATGTCAACAAAAAAAACAACCAAAAAAAGGAGGTCAAGTTGCAGTGCTGTGGGAGCCTTAACTGAGGATTTCTGAGGTTTTGTGGAAATGCTGTCAAAAGCTTGATGTTACTTTAATTATTTTGCTATAAAAATTATTTAACTGGAATTGACATTGTTCTGACATTGTAATATGGTCTCCAAGGGCATGCTTGGCAATGTTGCCCAAAGGCTTTGAAATTGTCATTCATAATACAAGTCAGGAATTGCACAGGTGAAACAGCCAGGGTCTTAATCCATCAAACACTGTTCCAACTCAACATGCTGCCCTTATCTGACAAGCTCCTTAGTGTGTCTGTTGACAGCTCGAGACACTCTCTGGCTGGCAGGGAATGGGGGTCAGAGGAGGTCATGCAACTGGAGCCGTAAGAGCAGCAAAATCCATAGGAATGCAGATATTTCACAATACTGTTCTGCCAGTTTTTCTTTATATTTGGTTTCAGTGTTTTATGTGACAGTTTTGCCTATCCAGCTACTCAGCATCTTCATTCATTATCCACTGTTAAATTACAACAGTTTCAAAGCTACATGTGCCTACATAAACACACTTCCAATTTGTAAATTGAAGCCAACTGTGAGAAGAAACAAATTCACTTCCCTCCTTGACATCAGCGCATCACTTCCAGTAGCCCCACTCTATCCTTCAACTATCGGCAAGACAATTTCTTAATACAAGCCATAAGTAAACTTCTCTTTCAAATCTCCATCTTTAACAAAGCATATGTAAAGTAAGCTTACCAGGAAGACCTAGTAATACCTGTAAGTGTTACTGTTAAAAGTTGCTCTCTTGATTCACTTTGATGTAAATGAGACCTTAATCAGGCACTGTACTTGATTACTCATGGTCTTGACGGAAAGAAGGATATATTCTGGAGAAAACATTCTGGAGAAAGACACAGGAATTGAAAGCCAGTAGGCTAACAGACCCCAACTGATTTCCCTCTGAAGAGCTTATATCTACTAACAGACATTATATCATATTCTAAACAGACAGCTCCATGTAAAGACTATCAGAGACCCTCCAAAGGCCTACACAGAACTCATGAAGTTGGGCAACCCTGTAAAGCAATACTGTACTCTTGAAATAAATACCATTATGTCTAAATGGCTAACTGAATACTTGGTCCTGCGTATAAGCCCATTCTTGAATTGGAATTTTTATTTCAGTAAAGTAGCATTTATTATTCTGAAACTGAATATAGCTGGTCCAAAATAGCAGGAAAATATAAACTTGAAGGAGAATTTACTGTAATACAAAACTCTGGTTAAAAGAAGGTGTATCTTTAGAGATGAGTGAGACTTCTTCACCATTAAAAAACCACGTATTAACTGGAAAAAAAAATTTTAGCTTAACTGTCAACATCCTTTTCTTCTGTAGCAAAAAATACAACTTGGGAAAACATTTTCAGATACATTTCTAGCCAAGCTAACATCTTTTTTAGGTGTAGGTTACCCACAAAATGTGCACAGAATGAAATGCAGGCATACCTGCAAATCAAATAATGTGATATATCTCCACAGACATTTAATTACTAGGATTTGTCCTGTATGTAAAAGACACTGGTGTAAACCACAAGAGCACTGTTCCCAGCCAGCAAACAGAAAATTAAAAAGTTCTGTCTGTGCTGCGTGATACATTTACATGTTACTAAAATTATTTTCAGATGCATATGACATATTTGGGGTTTAACTCTCACTCAAAAGGAAGAGTGCAGATGACATACACAGACATCTTTACTACTTTTTCTTCTCTGTCTCTCTACCAAGAGACCTTTAATTTGCAAACCTTATTACTTCAGGCTACAAAATAAAACACATTTCCAAAGGGTCCTATCATTGAAGAGCCTTGGATACAAGTGATAATTGAGGTTCAGTTTTAACTTTATTATAGGCTTCCTCCACAAGTTTGAGAAAGTCACTCAAGGGTAGGGCTAAAGACTGATTTTGGTGCCCAATTATCTCTTTAAGTATATTGGACAAGCTCCACAAAGTTATTTAAGCTCCAAGTTGCCACTTAAATCAATAAAAGTTAATCTGAATGTCTCTATGGTCCAGATCATAATGACTAAATTTTGCACTTATATTTGCCTGAATCCCCTTTAGTCCCAAATTCATGTCTAACGTTGTCAGTACCTAAAATTCCCTGGCTGCTTGTATTTCCACCTTAAGGCAAAAATATCCTGGTGCTGCCAAGCAGCTTAAAGAACTGGCTCTCAACCAAGTCCCAATGAGTTCCTCAAACTATAAATAATTACAAATTTACTGGGCCAGAAAGACTTTGAGAGAGAAAGCAAGAAAACAAGCAAAAGACTGATTCCACAGCTGAGCAGTACTCATGGGATGTAGCAGACACAAATTGAAGACTCTGCTCAATATCTAATTATTTACACAAAGCAGAATAGTTCCTTCCAAAGACTGAGGAAGCATGCCCTATCTTAGAAAATTCACCTTTGTGGTCAAGACAGACCCCTGACACACAGTAACTGGAGTTCATGTCTCTGCTTTAAATCAGAGCATGCACTTGACAAGAGATGCTCTCTCACTCGCACAAGTTTCCATCATCCCAGCCTATCAGCTATTCTCACGGCTCTTTTCAGGAAAGGAGGAATGGCATGAGCTCTAGAGCAGGCACACCACTTCGAACAAATGGAGACCAGTAATGTTTTCCCACCCAAACTTGGATGTTTCACCTGCGTTGGTAAGAAAAGGCTTCAGCTGCATGCCTCTCTTCAGCGTTTCTTAGTAAGTTAGCTTGACAGATCCCCACTCTGTTTATTGACTTTATGAACCACTTTTGCAGGCAGTTAAGGCTATGCCCACACCATTTCTGAGGTGTGCCAACGCGTCTAGCCTTCCCCATGTTCCACAAAGAAGATCTGGCTGTTTGAAGCACTGAATTCCACTATACGTGGGGTCCAGGAGATGTAGGCACTGCCAAACCCAAGCCCTCAGTCTGTATGGGGCTGATCGGCCCTACAGTCCAGTAGTACAAAACATAGGTCTCAGTCCATGTTCTGACACATATGTAGATATGGAAGAAACCACTCTCCCAGAACGATTAAAAGCCCTGTGTCTAGTTAACAGAGTTGGAAAGTGGGAGACATGGATTCAGATCCCTTTTCCAAATCAGGTAGAGAATAATCAAGATGTTTAAGCTAGAACGTACTTCATCCCTGATGAGAAGGCAGGTGCAGCCCATATCACCTTGGGCCAACCAATCAACCAGTGTCTAGCTCGAATCCTGCCGGTACTTAAACATGAGAGAGAGTTCGAAGCAACCCAGAAGTGCATAACTTAATTGGTTCTTTGCATGGGGAAAAGAAGACATGTAGATACTCTCAGTCATTACTGTTGGACTTCACAGACTTTTGGCACCTCAAGCCAATCTCAGAGGTATTAATTGCCAATGGATTAAGACAGCAATTAACTATCTAGACATCTTTCTGGATTTTTTTTCTTATCTTTTAAACACAGTAACCCTCCAATTTACAGGTTCATTGCAAAGATATTAATACAACATGGATGCTTTCGTTGTATAAACATTTGAGACAACTGAGTAATTATAAACAGTAGTTGACTATGGTACAATTAACAAAGGGAGAAACAAAATGTTGAAAATAGAAACAAGAAGGAGTGAATGAAATTATTGGGAAGGGCAATCTAAACACATGGGTAATATGAAATCTGTTCCCATAAAGCCAGACTATCCATGAAACCAGCCACGAAATCCACCAAATCTCAATTTATTCCCTTTTCATTACATCCTCACATACCAAGAAAAAAGGAAAAACAATGAAAAAGCATTCAGCTCTAAAATAAACAGCAAATGTGAGTAATTTTTAGTTGGAGTTGCACAAGATGTTCAATAGAAACATGAAAGTGAAAACATGGTTGAGTTCGGCTGGAAGAAATGCGGTCTTACTGAGATGGGTTACTTAAAATGTTGAAGTAAAATGAACTTAGCTAGCACACAACACATTTGGCAGCAAACCAAAACTACAAGGCATTCAAATGAAAAATAAAACATCAGCACTAAACCTTGTCCCTTCAGACACTACAGCTTCCATCAGGGTGCAAAGAGATTGTATATAATAACCAGGCTGAGTAACAAATGGGACTACTGCATTGTTTAGATCAACTGGATGAGCATGATAAAGCTAAAATGAACCAGACTGCCCCAACACTGTCTAAAGAATGAGACAGAGGAAGACAAAGAGAACAAGAGCACTCAAACAAGTGTGGAAATGGAAGGGAGCAGACTTTGATAAAGTGGAGCAGTAATTATTTGGACCGACCTGAATCGGTGTCACCACACAAGTAGGGATGGCAAAGTTATTATTCTCATGCAACCGTATTTCCATCTAGTCTGCTTAGAGGCTTGTGCTATTAGAAAGGAAACCGTAAGACGCAGGTAAGGCAGAACAATTCCCCAAATCATTTCAGATTTTAGAAACTTATATTCAGAAGTCTTTTTTTTTGTTTTTTTTTAAATGTTTGACTTTTATGACCTCAGCACTTAGAGTCATGGAACACCCTGTCAAATTCTGTTGCATTACCTGTTAATTTCAGGTTTAACCTCTGTGCTGTATTCCAAGCCACAATATATATAAATCATCCCATTTGATACACTCACTCTGCCAGCCCCTCCTGTACTCCAAACCATATCTCCCCATAACAGTAGCATCATTTTTAAAAAGCAGCAGCTTCAAGTTTCTCTTTACAGTCATGAAGTGGCTGACTCTAGGCTTCTTAAGAAATGCCTTCATTGCACAGTGGCTCCTGACTCACTTGATTTTAGTTGCTAGTTTATTTGCTTGTTCATCTTCTTAAACACAGGCCCTGGTGCTTTTCTAACCAAGATCACTCAGTCTAGATTTTCTCCAGCTTAGCTGTTTTGGAAGCCCCTTTGGCTTATGCTGGTAAACATGTCAACTTGCCAGTAAAAGTACAAGTTATGAGGGGCGGCTCTCCTTCCGTACCTTCTCACATTTCAAAATATTTAAAAAAAACCCAAATTCTCATAATTCGCTGGAAGAACATCAGACGTCAAAGTCCTTCCACATCAAGGACATGTGAAATGGCTGCAAAACTCACACTGGCGTGACCAAGGAACTGTGATAATACATACATAATACATACAGGATTTCACCCTTTGGCTACACACTATTTTTTCTAAGCCAAAATAGACACTGTCGCAGTGCTTATTACCCTTGTTAATTGTTTAATGATTTGGGTAGCAGGCCAGAGCTCACAGAAGTCAGTGAAAAAGGCTTCTCCTGGTGCTGGCCAACTTCAGTGGAAGCCTTTGGAGAATGTCTGTCTCTGTGGTCAGCCATGGCAAAAAGAGTTGGCACCCTGGAGCTGACAGAGACCAGGCTGAAGCTCTGGGAAGAACAGTCTTGTTTGTTCTGTGGCAAATGCTCATTGTGACCAGAGGTCGGCATCTTCCCAAGGCTTGCTGCTATCAGAGCAAAGTATGAAATTTCACTTGTTCCAAAGTCCCAAAGGCCAATGGAGCCCCTCTAGAGATCAACAGACTTAAGAAAGCATTGAAAATGACGATCCTTTCAGATAGGCTGATTTTACTGTCTGTGTACAGTGAGTGCCTGGTTACTATAGTCCTGGAGTGTAGAGTCATTAAAAATGAAGCTACAGTTCTTTTCTCTTTTGCTAGCCTTGTACTTTGTGTTCAAGCATGACAGGAACCAATGGTAGAAAAAGGTAGTGCCTTTATTTAAAAGAGCTGTGTATTAGTGGGCACTCAATGCATTTTTTGCAGCAGGAGTCTTAAATATATTTTTAATAGGTAATGCCGTATGAAACTCTGTAATAGCATTTCAGAAGATTGTGACACACTGTCAAGAAAACTAGACAACATTCTAATCCTTCTATCAACCAGCCAGCAGTTCCTATTTTAAGCCAGGTGAAATAACTATGAAGTACAGGAAATTAATGTTTATCCAGACTACTCTAATATTCACAAAAAAGCTACTATGGACTTACTGAGATCAGCTGGAGGTTTTGTGTATGTTAACACCCTAAATACCCAGGGTGCATAAGAACAGGTAGGCACACGGGGTTTTTTTTTCACTTCCCTGATCCCCACAGTTGCTGAAATGCAGGGAAAAAAGAGGTATGGGTTTTGAGACACAGCAGAAATCAGCCTGGTTGCCAAGCTGCCTTTTTTTCATTCTTAACATTTTTTCCTTGGCAGGACAACCTGTGGGATGGTCATGGATAATAAGCTTCTTGCTAAACAGGAGTCCTGACAAACAACGAGTTCATGGCTTGACCCAACAGAGAATCATATTAATACTTAAAATGAACAAGTACACCCCAGAAGAGCAAAAAATAATAACATGGACAGTAATGGGGCAATCTTTTTTTAAATCCCATTTTAACATGTTACAGAGTTGTCACTTACTCTTCTGTTATCTAGTTAATAATAAAAAAAAGGTCTTCGATTAAGGCTGTGTAATGTGTCTACAAGAAGTGTAATGTAGCACTCAAAAGTCCCACAGCTGAGTCACTTGAATGTCTCCAAGCTACTTTACAGATATCAGTGTTTCCCAGAATCTCCTCTGAAACATACTCCCGGGATACTCTCAGAGCTTGGATTAAGCAGCCTCAAATTTGTCTTTTATGGTTGCCTGTCACAAGAGAATTCCCCTCTGGCTGTCCATGAGACTTTCAGAACCCACCAGGCTTCTATATGTGGAAAGGCTATATATTTGTGACAAGAATCTGCTTTCACTATTAAATTTAACAGGTTTGGGGTTTTTTACAGGCAGAAAATACAAAACAGTATGTTTTTTCTTCAAAACAATGCCCAATAGGAGTTTAATTAGAATCCAGTTTCTTAAACTGCACATTCTTCTAAGCAGATACTATGGCTTTGTGAAAATGCAGAGAGCATCTACCACTGAATATTATTTTAAAACAATTGGTTATTTTTAAAATAGCATATTATGCAGTAGCAAACAAGATTATCTGTTTGGGTTTTTTATGGTCAACTAAAAACAAAATGCCTGGTAAAAAAATAAAAAATTCTCTGACAGCTTTTAGCACCCAGCAGATGGAAAGGGATTATTAAGGATGTGACCATTCCCTTATCTCAAACAACAGGCATTTATATTTCTCCCTTCTCATATTTATTTATTTATTTTTCCAGGAGGAAATATCTTCCCTTTTGTTCAGAAATTGCATGAGGCAATGCAGTACCAAGTTCACATTTAAAGATCTAGTGGAAAGAAGTTCACTGTTTGGTACTCAATTAATACTATGGACACTGATAAGGACAGTCTGTGAAATGCCATGGCATGCCCTCAGGATGGCAGAGGGGTTTTATCAACACAGCACTGAACCTAAGGCTCAGATTTCTGTTTTTCCTCATTTATATACTCCACACTACAACTGCTCCTCAGCCTCTTCTCATCCAGAGGGACCTCATTCCTCATTCAGTGAGCCTATAAATTGTGAAAAATATAAATTACTTCAAATAATGAGAATAAAAAGGCATCTACAGTAGCTTTCAGATTGTCGGTCAGAAGGAAATATCTAGAACATTAGGCTGGTGTATTCAGGGCAGGAATTGTCCCTTGAAATCACCTCTAAATTCTTAGAGATAACTGCAGACTCTCCTCCCCGCTTCATTCCCTTTCTGCTCTCTGGTGTTGGGCTGAAAGGCTGACACACTTGAGGGAATGGAAAAGGATGGCTCTAAGAAATCCCAGTCTCCTCATAGCAGTGGCCTGGAGAACCTATTACCTTAGGACAACTGAGAACAGATACAAGAAAGAAAAAGCAAGAAATGCGTTGGGAGACAATTACCTCTCTTGGATGACAGAATCGGCACCAAGCAATGGAGACCAACAAAGAGAAAAAGAACTAATGACAGGGCAATCTCTCCATCAGAAGATACACTGCTTTTCTGACATTCAGGTATTCAGGGGATCAAGGGGATGCAATGTTTTAAATTAAAACAGAAGAAGGCATTAAACACAGATAGGTAACTCCAGGAAACTACATTCACATGACAGATCACAAATGCAAGCAGTCTATAAACACTTCAAGAAAAGAATTTGCTGTTTCAAAAAACAGCATATTTAGAAGTCCAGGTGGAATATATCTTCCGTATAAACATCTCCACTCAGGTCAAATCTGTGTTAGAAGTTATGTGACCTGTAAAACAGAGCGCTGTACTGGGGCTGGAGACATAGATCTATTCCATTACCAGTGATGGATCATACCTCCCAGTTACTTCACCCTCATGTACCTTTTGTATTTACTCAGATATAAAACTCCCCTCTTTTGCAAAGTACTCTGAGTTCTCTGATGCATTTTGAGTGTCACTGCTGTGAGAAAAGCCATGATGTACACATAATGGACACATAGGTTTTACAGCGTGCATCAGTTTTTAACTGATTCTTCTTGAACTATATGTCTTAGAGCATAGTGAAGGTCAGTTGTCCATGGCACTGAATTTGGATTGCAATCAACTCTATCAGTCATAACACTACAAGATTACAAGAAACTTAACTTACAGTTTGTAAAAAACACAGATTAAGCAAATGGAACATGGGACATGCATGTTTTCCCCAAACAAACTGCAGATCAGGATGCACGATCTCTACTGATTCAACAAAACATGCGTGTGCAGGAGCAAATGTGTATGTATGGACATAAAAAATAAATGTAATTTGGTCAGATGCAACTAAATCCAATCTCTGTCTGCAGCTACACAACTTTACTAAAATGTTTCCTGTCCTCTGATGTGCGCAATAATCCCAGGTAAGAGGGAAATTGATTTACACTGCTTTCACAGAGTTAACTGCTCTAATTATTAAATAGCCCTCAACATATGGCAAGGAATTACAGAATGTAAATCAAGAGCCATGTGCTACAAAGTAATCACACAAATGGCTCCCAAATAGCAACACCACTTCCAGAAGGTTAGCAGAATCATATAGACAATTTCAGAAAAATAGTCCTGACATACTCTGCATCATAAAGCTAACTATTATTAGGATGAGGGTGGTAAACAAAACTTCCTTTAGCTTGTGATTAATTTAATTCGAGCATTAACCTGAAAAACAGACATAAAAATGTGTTTAAAGATTAATCTTGGCATATTAAAGTGCTTTGATTCTTATCATTAAAATTTATTAGACTTCTGACAGTATTAATTCAAAATCTTCTGCCGATGCTTTAATTTAGCAGGGTGGTGAATTGTACAGCAACACAAAACGTTATCCGATATATCCTCTATAGCTACTTTTTGAGACAGATGACTCATTCTTGAAAAACAGAAATGTCAGAAGTTTAAATGCATGCATATACCATAACGATAAAACCGCTTATGTTATTCTACTTTCAAATTTCCTTTGAAAAAACTATCATTCAGCTGGTGGCCAATGTTTAGTATCACCATTTTATCTCCCTCCTTAACTCTCCATCTCTTTTGTCCTGCCCTCCTGCCCTTTCCCCTGTACCCTGCTCATGGCTTGTATTACCCTAATTCTAGGTTATTGAAAAACAGTCTGATGTTCTACTTGGTATCTGTTTCTTGGAGTCTTTAGAAGCTACTGTTAGATACTAATAGTAACTAATAAGAGCTACTAATACCAACAATTAATACAGACCAAAATACTGAAAAAAAAAAAGCAAATTCAGTTTTAATGTACAGGCAAATAAAATGTCTTTCTGCATGATCCTTGTTGATGAAATACCTCTCTCTCTCCACACTACTAATTCTAAAATTTGGATGCACTAGGTTGTGCATTTAAAAGGTTATTGTTAAAAACGGTCAGAAATGGTGGCACTCCCGAGAAAACAGAAGCAGGAACATGTAGTCAGGAGTACTGCCAGAAGCAACAGATCTATCTCAGACCGTTCAGCAGCACCAACAAAATTGTACTGGCACAAAAGGAAGGCCATACAATCTGTGGGTAGAGAAGAATCTTTGCTTTCTACCTACCCAGCAGCCTACCTTCCCATCATTTCAACCTCCCCAGTCCAGTTCAATCAGATATGAAATTATTCGGGCGGCTGGATGTAAGCAGCTGTACCTGGGAGGAGGGTAAGGCAGGTCTGGGTTTCATACCACACAAAAAAAATGCGCAAAATTAGGCAGCTGCATCTGCACGGCATGTATGGCCTGGATTTGGGGAAAGCTACATTTAGATTGAGTGAGATAAATTCATGGAATTTTGGTCAAAGAAGAGAGTTGGGCCTTTTCTAGAAGAATGTATGAAATAGGTATTTAGAAAGGGAAAAGACAACTATGAAAACAGAAGAAGAAAAAAGGAAGACCTCTGTCAGGAGACTTCAGAAAGGGCGGGATTTAGAGGTTCCTGGGTGCTTCCCAAGGAGATGTTGAGCTCTAGGATACACAGTATTGTACATCTTTCCAGTTCCCTGTACACTGCCCATCTAATGATGACAAAGTAAACTGGGAACGATCCAATGAAATACAGTGCCTCTCCTTTAAAATACTGTTTCTTCCCATATTTAAGCCTTTTCAGGACTCCAGGTTATGGTGACAGTAGGAAAAATGTGGCTAGAGTCACTTTTAGTCTATTAGTCAAGTCCCAGATTCTGCTGAATGTTAGAAAATCCAAGGCAAAGACCATAAAAAAGGGTATGTCCTCTGCATTTTTCCAGACCCTTCCCATTTACCCCAAATCTTCTATTCATCACAGTGGATTGTTTATGAATAATAAGCTCAAGACTTGTACAACACTGTGCATTCTGCTGTCCGTAGGCAGTCTAAACCTTCAATCTACACAGGTATTTTTATTAGCTATATCTTCTAGAACTAACATTCTAAATGTAATTTTCTCACAGTTGCCAATTAAGATGGAAAATTGCAGCCATGATTTCAGTATTTTGCTGGCTGTAAGTCACAGAATCTTAGAATAATTCAGTTTTAAAAGCACCTTTGGAAAGTCCAAATCAGAGGCAGCTCTGAAGACAGATCAGGTTGCCCAGGCCACAGTCTGTCAAATTTTGAGTGTCTTCACAAAGATGGAGACTCTACCACTTCTCTGAGCAATCATTATCTCTGCATCTGTCTTGAAAATCACCATCATTGGCCTAATAGTTATGAGCTTGCCTAGTAAAGATAAGGAGGTGAAAACAAAGTAATCTTTCATAATTTTTTTTATCATTTTAGATTATGTCATAAAGATAGCACTGTTCCATTGTTTTCACCACAATCAAGCCTTGATTGGAGTAGAAGACTGTTGTGCTAAGCAGAATATAAATACATAGTAAGAGGTGGGTCTCATGGCAGTTTTTATTTATGGGGTGCTAAAACACAGGAAATATACTTAAATATATATTTGACATTAGAGGCTGCAAGACCTAAGGTTAAAAAAACCCAACCTTTTCTACACAAAGAAGCTGAAGGAGTTCTGCATGTCCATTTAATCCCAAGTTTTTTGTTTCTGTCAAGAATAAAATGTCAAATCTTGCAAATGAATTGTCTTGAAAGAAAGTTATGCATGACTATTTGCTTAAATATTGGTTGCTGTCACATGAGCAGAAATCAACATCACTAAAACAGTGACGCCCACTCATATCACAGTATGATGTAACTACCATTTTTCCTTAAATCAAACATACTCGTAAGGTTCATTTTTCCAGCTCTGTGAAGGACAGAGTATTCCAAATATTGTCTGTGTCCTATATATCTAAAACCAAAAATTCAAAGAGCATCAATGCTTTTATTAACTGATGATTCAATAGTTCTTCACCAAAACTTTCTTAATACCTTTAGGTGATTATACAATTGAGTAAGAGATCTCTATAGCTTCCTTCTTACATTCTTACATTCTTTAGTTAGCACTCTTTTTTTGGTATACCTTATTAAAGAAAAGATTTGAAACTTAACTTTCTGTGTGTCTCCTATACAAAGAATATACAAAACTGAGTACTCCATGGCTACATCATAGAGTAAACACTAAAGGATTTCCCTAATACTGTTTATAAGCACACCTTTTAGTGTAACCTGGAATACCATTAATTTTGTATTAAAAAATGTGTCTGTTGTAACAGAATGACTAACATTTTATTTCATTGTAAGCAACATATACATTGATTTCTACATTTTAAATTCACTTTTTGCTTGGTTAAAATCCACTACTAAAAATCCATGAAATCCATTAAAATCCCCCAAAGATATCCTGGATGAATTTCTAATGCGCTTAAATATTTCTGAAAATGTTTCAGAGTTAGATTATTTAAATAATAATTATATTTCCAATTCAGGTGGCATTACACAAATTGTATCATTTCACAAGGGTAATAAAAATTTTGGAACTATAATATTGCAATCCTTTGGTACTTGGCTATTAAAACTCATCAGCCCGAGTGAGAAGCAGCTCTATATTTTGGATAGCAAACTCGTTGCAAGATTTATGTAACGTGATAAGAGGCCTCAGTGGGAAGCAGGCAACAGTAGAACACCTTGGATATCAGCAAGACCACTGCTTTTCAACCAGTTTCTAAATAACCCAGAATAAATATAATGCTGAAAAAAGGCGGTTTGTCTTAGCCCATCAAATCTGGCTGAAAAATTAAACCATCCCACCAATCTGATTTACAATGAGCTCCAATAAGCTCCACAGAAATCTGCAGTATCTGCTTTCATGTCTTCCTTGTAGCTGAGATAAAAGTAAGCAAAGCCTTAATTCAGCCTTGGTGTCATCAGCAGTATTTCTAGCATTAGAAGCAAATGCTGGTGCTTTGCCAAAAAAAAAAAAAAGAACTGAATATACTGAATATACATGTTCAGTGAACTGGGCGATCCTCCCAGACAAGCTCCTTTATAGGCATATAAACTTTACTGTAAAGTACCTAGATTTTTGTTAACTGTTGTGAAGCATAGCATTTTGCCACTTTGCACAGTGCAACACTTTCCCTGATTGCAATACTCCGCACAGTTGTACCATTAATTTTATTTTTATATCTTCACCGTTGATTTATCCACAGGCTTTCAATAACTAACAAACTAAATAAATAAATAAATAAGCTTTGTTTAGCTCCTCAGCCACCATCCTATCCTACATCATTTTTGCTGGTTTGTTCTTCACTACCACAATAATTTCTGAGGGGATTTTTATCCTTCCATTTTCCTAATGATTCATTCCCTAGAATGCTTATAGCTACTGAGTTAGTTCTGTTCTTGGATTTTAGCACCATCTGCATGCCCTGCATAACTAATTAAATGAGATTTTCATATCCTCCTCTCTATTGCCTTTCCATTTTTTACAAGGAATGCTTTTTGCCAGTATACATCATCCATAACTCGAACATAAATTAATCTGAGTTTCTCGCTGACTCCTCTGAAAGCACTCGTATGGCCAGATTCCGTATGAGCCTTCCGGGTACGCCCAAGAAAGGGCACGCAGTACTTTACTCCTTTGCAGCCCATCAGAACTACATAGACAGTGGGCTTTTAGCACACGCAAGCGCTGCTCTGAATTGCTCTGCACGACCACTGGCAGGGAGATGGTGCCGTTTCCAAAAGACGAAGCCGGAGCAAAGAAGGGCATAAGGAAGCAACCAGAACTGAGCAGGGGAACTGTATTTTTTCCTTTAAAAACAGTAGCGAAAGCTTTCCTCTCCTGTTTTGCAGCAAAAATCGTTGAAGGACGTTCTTTTAGGGTACTTTGAATGTGTGTGAAGCATGACGGGGCTGACATACAGCACTAAGTTTTGAATGCCCAGCTAGGGGACTGCCACAGCTACAAACTCTTCTAAAGCTCATCAAAAACTCTGAATCGCAGAGATACAGAAATATACTGCACTAAATTTAACGTATTCCAGATTATCAGCATATGATCACCCACCCACCACACACACACACACCCCCCCCCCAATCGGGGGGGGGGGGGAAGAGTTTTCTGTGAAAAAATGGTTTTTTCCCTTTTAGCTTGTATTGGTGAGCACATCATACAACTTTTAATCACAGAGTCTGATACTCTATGCTACTACACCGACTCTATGCAATGATATATCCAGTGCTGCAGAGGTGAGTGATCTCACCCGCAAGAGCTCACTGCTCACCATCTCTCTGATAGCAAGAAACAGCAGCAATCCTTCTCTGTTCTCATTGGTTCTTCTCCTCCATTTATTTACAAAATGTTGTGAGAAAAAGGTTTGGGTATGTCTATCAGTGAAAGGCAATGGAGATTCTTGTTTAAAGCAAGCAGAACACCTTAAAGTCACCTTGCAGCAGAGATGGATTTTTCAGAATGGAACCACAGTGGCATTTAGTTTTCACCTACCTACTGTCTGATCCTCATTTTTTTTAATAACCAACATTCACCTCTTTGGTTACAATGAGAATGCCATTTCTGAAGCTGGTGAGACTGACTACAGTCTGTGGAAAGATCCTTAAATTGTATAAATCTGCAAAGCTTTTTCCGATGCCAATACGGCAGTTGAAAAGCTGGCCTTCAGGCTGTGAAGTCCAGTCTTCTGTCCTCGTAACTTTCCCTTGTGGTTTTTTTCAAGATTTAAATTTTATATTTTCTAAGTCTCGTATTCAATTATATTTTATAAATTTGGGAGAGTAAAACAGACAGAAGTTCTATAGCTGCTGGAAATGACCAATTTCAAACGTGAGAAGGCAAAGCAGGCTGAATAGCTTATGGAGACAGTAAGACTACTGAAGTATCCAACATGATATCAAAATCCTAGCACCATCTCTATTCCTTCTCCCTTCCTTCCTTTTTCTCATCTTTAAAAAGAAGCTACCATTTTAAAAAATATGTATGTTTTTGCTGACAGACCTTATACACAAGAACATCAACATATTAAAGGAGGGGTTACCTTAATCTATGTCCCTTTTTCCTTTAATCAGTCTGTCCATGGGGCAGAGGAAAGCATACAGAGCAGACATATAATTCAATCGCTTCCAAATTTGAATGCAGCTGTATCTCAGCTTCAACTCTGTTGTCTCATTATTTGAAGATCTAAATTCTCTTTTGGTCCCTTGCTTAGTTTTAGTGTCCATTTTTTTGTGGATTTCTTTTTCTATATGTTAATAAAAAATCAAAGAATTTATGGAAAAGCGCTACCCTAAGTGTCTTGCAAACATTACACCAAATAAATAGAAGAAAATACTTTAATGATTTTGAAGAAAATCATAAACAATCAAACTATGACTTATTTGCATGGCTGTATTTCATACACATTAGTGCTAACGACATAGGAAACTTGTTTTGAAACCAAACTTGTAATTTATTTTGATGTCCAAACAGAAATGGCACGGAATGCTTGGGTAAAATAGTTCATGTCAGAACTGAAAGTGCAGTGAAGAGTGTTCCAGCTGCAATCCTGTGCTTAGCATAAAATGAGCACAGAGAAAAATTTATTTTCCCTTGAATACCCTCATGCCTATCCATATCAACGCAGTAGGTCAGGCTATTATCTAAGTCATACGAGATTGTCTCTGGCTTCAGGACACAGTGCAGCGTATTCTCTTCCCTGCCCACACCCATTTTGCAGGCTGTTTCATGACTGTAGTGTTCATACATCCTTCAAGGATCCCAGCTGCTAGGACAGCCCACAGCCAACAGCCAAAACCTGTTTGTACGACAGAGCTGCATCACCAGCAAAAGCTGCCTCAACAGTCTACTGAAAACAGTACCCAGTTCTGAAGTGCATCGATATACCAGTGAAGCATCAGGTTACATACTGCCAGTACTCACACCAAGTCTCCCAGTAGAATTAATTCTAAATCTATCCCTAAATTCAAGAATGAATTCCCACACAGACAGTTACTTAGCTGAATTTATATATAGTCTTCGAAGAAGCCTATATGTTTCCATTGTTGGTGAATAACTAGCTAAAATGCCAGTGTTAAGTTAACATTTTTCATTATCAAAAACACCTTTGAGATGAATAATTCTTTACAATGAGCTGAATTTTTGCTGTAAGACATCACTGAAAACGTCTTTCACAACAGGTGAAGGTGGGCTGGTGAACAACCCTTGTTTTCAGAAGACTTTAAAAGAATCCAGCTCAAACCCTAGACTATTTCTGTTGTAGCACATGTTAGGCCAGATTGTGATCTCCGTCATAGTACCGTAGCAGGAAAATGCAAGCTGCTATGCCAAAGTAAATGCTCTACTGGTTTCAACTGAATTATTTCAGATTCATGTAAATTCAAGTGAAAGAGAACTGAGACTAAGTATATTAAATTAATGAGATGTGGCATGGTCAAAATGCAGTAGTCAATGCCAAAACACTTTTAGAAACTATCAGAACTCACTAGGCACATAGTGTTTAAAAAAAAGATGAATGATTTCCATTTTTCTTCTCAGAGTACGGGTTAACAGAGAAAAAAGAATAAAGTGCTAGAAAAGTCCTGAAATATGAAACTCCATAATTACTAAGCATGATGTACGAAAGCATTGTATGGTATATTTCATATCATGGGTTATCACAACTGGCTTTTTCAAGCGTTCTTTTAAACTATAAGAATCCGTCCATCCACAACTGAAGTATTCCTGCAGATTAAGATTAATGTATCATGAATCATCACGGTTTAATATGCATGACACAGTTTCATTTCACACATGTTCTGCATGGGTTGATTGCCATGTATGCCAATATCAAACAGATGTTAATTCTTTAATTTTTATGCTCCCAAAGTATATTTTAATTACCTAGGAGGCTTGGCAAAGAGAAAGAGGGAGGTATTTTGAAGTAGATTTCATAGAAAACCTGAAATAAAAATCCATTAGAAAAATAATTTTTAAAATTCATGTTTTCAACTGTATACATTTTAATATTAAAAAGAACACATGACATGCAAAGGAACTGCAGACTGCTCTCATTAGCTAGCACATTCCTTTTTGTAAACAAGAAAACAATTTTTCATTATTTTTCTAATAAAAACCATGATTTTAAAAGCCCTGCCAATTAAACATGAGCTTTGTGGTATGAACTGTTTCTGCAAGTCACCTGCAAGGCATTGTATGTTTATACTATGTCTAAATCGTTAAATTCAGGTATTTTGCAAAGAAATCGAATCTCCATGTAAAACATCACTATCTAAATTCTCACATCAGCAGTGCTCTATGTCTCGTTTTCTGGATCATCGAAATTAAAAAGTCCTTAAACATAAAATATTTCACAAATCTCCACTGTACAGAGGCCAGAAATGGAATGAAAAGATATCCCAGGTTAAGACCAATGTATAATGAGAAAGCTGTTTCCAGCCGGCACCAGCTCCCACTTTATGCTGTGTCAGATGCAAGCCAAGATTCTCCAGAACCACAACAGCAGCAGAGCCACAGGTCAGGATGGAAGAGTGCTGGCTAAAAACTGTGAGCTTTAACTAATTCCTAATTTGATCAAACGGAGTTGTTTGTTAGATTAATTTCCATGGAAGTTAGAGCAGGTCTCTAGCTTTGGGCCTGATCTTACCGAAATCAACAGGAACAGGAAAGGCTCTCGGGGATTTTGCACTAGAATTAGTTTTAGCAAGCTGAAACAGTCTCCGGGTTGAAAATTACAATTACCAAAACTGCTACGAATAATAATAATAGTAACAGTGTTATATTCAATGCATAAATATTTATGTTAGATAGAATAAATAGCAGATAAACAAAAATAGTAGATAAAATTTTATCAAAAACAGGATATTCTGCCCCTCCCCATACCATAGAGATCTTTTTGCAGTGTAATACTTCCAACACCAAACAAATTATTTCAACTTCTTGATTACAAACTTACATGAGCTGGCATACAGCTTTAAAATGAAAATGTGAACTGACATTTTAAAAAATAACTGACAGTCATGGCACAAGATTGCAGCGACCTCTGTCCTCCAATATTTTTTTTTATTTTTTTTTTAATGCCCAAGTACATGCAAGGTACACAGAAACAAAATGCTAATTGCCAGGAAAACCCTAATTCCAAGGAACTCAAAAATACAATGTTCCCATCGAATTTACTGGGACAAGGAATGAATCTAAAAATGTGTATTTTACACACACCACACTAAACACTTGTGCAGATTTCTGAAAACATGCACTCATCGCATTGCAGGGAATCAAGCCTGCATTCCTTGCTCAACCCAAATTCCCTGACTGGAATAACAGCTTTAGATGTTATTTTTATTCTCATTCTGGTTTACTATGTTAAATCACCAAATTTTTTTTTACTTTTTGCTTAAGATAAATGTGTGAAAGTGCCTCCTTTCCATTCATAGATGTTATCTTCCTCAAACTTCAAATGATTCAGCTGGGTGAATATAGAGTTATAAATAATTTATCGAGATACATACCAGTTGTTAGGAAAAAAACCCCAACCCTGAAGGAAGAATATCACTGCATAAAATCTGAACATTAAAACTGATTTTTTAAAATCAATCTTTAATTGTTTTTATTACCTCCTAATCCAGGTCTGAGACGATTATCATAACCATCCAGAAGTCTGTCTAGAATTCTTGTAAAGATGGTGATGTTATTCTTAGCTTCGTCTTCCAGGGAGTCAGCCAGCACTGATCTAAATGGACATTTTACATTTTAGAAAGTGCTAGATACATTTTAATGTTTTAACACTCAACATGCAGTTTTTGCCGGCTGGCCTCGAATATTTAACTTGCTGCCCTCTAATAGGAAGGGTGTAGTGAAGAGCATGCGAATACACAATTTATAGACAACATGTTCAGAAACATAGGAGCCGATGATATACTATTTAAAATTTCCAGGAATTCATCTTCCAGTAGCCTCTACTTCTAGTCAACACTGCCTCACCATGAGTGCTCCTTCAAGCTCCACTAACACATTTGGCTGTGCAGGTGCAAAAGCCTAAAAGAGCTTCCTGGGCCTCGGCGGCACGTCACTCCCGGACTGATAACCCAGGTTCCCACACGCAAAACTGTCTCCTTCCAGCTCTAGCCTATCTGTCCTCACCTAAGTATACTCTATCTCTGGATAAATCCTGTGGATATGCTTCCACCCAATGGTCATGTAACGTACATGACCAGAAGAACTGACATGAGGGAAAACTCCAGCGATCATGCTCAGGGAGTCCTCTGATGTCAGTGTTTGGTGGGTGGGAACAACGATGCTGACTTGCAAGCTGCAGGCTAGCTGTGGATAGTCTTCATGTTTCTAAAATGCTATTTTGTTATAAGAAACGCTATCTGATGTTCCACTAGATGCAGACGAACCTTATAAAAGTTGGGTAGAAAAACACCCCGTAAATGAAGCGTCAAGAAGAATCTACGGATCATCGATCGTTTCAAACTTCCCCAATAAAGAGAGAGATGTTACAGCCTTCATGGGTCACATCTCTGTGGAAAACACCAGGGGCTGGACCATGAATCTGCTGCCCAGCCAGCTGTGCTGCTGCGCAGTCCTGCCGGACCTGCACACCTGGACCAAGGGGGCTGTGCGCGGGGGAATCACTCCCATGCAGAAAGCCTTGCACATGCCAATGTCATGGTGCCAACAATTTTAAGCACCACGCCTGTGAAACGCACGAGCTCATCAGCCTCACCTACTTAATACTGGAATATTAGTATCCATATGCTACACGCGTTATCATTTATACCTTTTTCAGCCTTCTAAATTTTTAACCTGAAATGTTTTGAGTATTGATCATCTCTAAATGAACTACTGATCAAGGCATTCCGAATGCCATAAAAAGGAGCATGTTTTCTTCCCCCTCCAAACCCAAAGTAGGCTTGGGTGACATTTTCTCTAAAGCAAGCTATAAAAGGATTAAAGACAGGGCTTTATGTTGGTCCCCAATTCAACAGCATGGAGGAAGTATTTAAATGTAAATCATTGCAGTCTGTGCTTTCCGTCACATAAACCATAGAATCGACCAAAATCAGATAATTTACAAAGAACATAGCAAAACGTCATGTGTGATTTTACTGATGTGAGTTTTTTCTTAATTTTAATTAGTGGATGGTTCATCTTTTATTTTTAAAATGTATTTCTGTACTGTCAGTCTCTGCCATTTTTTCAGCTTCTTTTTGAGATACAACAGTTTTTTTGAACTCAAGATACCACTAAAAAATTAGATCATACAATTATAGCAAATTAGGGTCGAATCCTGCAAACTTTACTCAGGCATAAACTCCTTAATTACGCATGTAGTCTCTTTGACGTCAGTGAGATTACTCACTTGAGTAGGGTTTGCAGGATCTGGCCCACTGTGACTCAACTAATACTGCACCATAGTTAGGCATAAAGTGGGATAGGAAACATAGTTTCAGGAAATATTTTGTTCACTAGGAAATAGACAAAAATAAATGCAGGCTTTTAAAATTATAGAAAACTTGCATTATTTAGCTTACGATCCTCACCATATTAGGACAAGCCCTACTGCAGTCAGAACCAAAGCAAGTAACCGAAGTTACAAACTACAATTAATTGCATGTTTAGGGACTGTGAGCATCACAAACCTATTACGTGATAAAAATCACTTTCTCTTCTGTTGTCACTTTAGAAATGGAGAACTTTAAACAACATAAGAAAAGTTGATTAATAAATGAGGCTATTGTTTTATCATATGTGATTGTGAAGTTGTATGCTATCTCCACCTAGAGGTTTAAAGCTTAAGTATCGTTTTGAATTCTGTTATGTTGACCAAAAAAAAGACAAAAAAAAAAAAAGGCATGCCCGTATTAAAAAATATGCGAGCATTATCTCAGAGACTGTGATTTGCTATTTGACTTCACGATAATCTATTTCTCCATCTTAACCGTTCTGTGTGGTACAGAATCACAGTGATACAGTAACTCCAATAAACCTCTAAGATCCGGTAAGGCATTTAAAGGAATTATTTTTTTAATGGTGAAATAAAGCATCAAATCACAAAATGTTTAAGGGCAAGAGATCAGGCTTATATGGTCCCCAGACCATCCTCTACTGCATTTGCTCTGGAAACTATGTAATACTGCATTCAAAGAGCTAAGACAGATTTTTTTTTTTTATTACGTTACTACATACTATACTTTTATAACCTCTCACACAAGCTTACCCTTAGCAGATCGTAACATACATGTTTGTACTGAACAACGAAATTAAACGTCCTCTCACCTTGTTGGTAGCCACACCAATAAAACGAGAAGAACCAACTGCATCTCGGAGAGCGCCAGCTTCCTCTTCATCGCTGCTCTTCGCAAAACCTGGCCGTGCAAGAAAAACACAAACCCCCTCTCAGCTACAGCCGGTCTCGGCCAAGCAGGGCTTTCAACTTAACCCGAGGAAAAAATATGTCACTTCAGTGGAGCACCGAAACCACTGGATTCCTGCAGCACTTTTCACTCCTAGCAACTTATTGTATCTCCATCTTCCCCAACGATCCTGCTCTGTGCAAAGAGGCAACGCATGATCAAAAGTGGCATGTGAGCAGCCGCATCAGATGCTTCCCTTTGCCGTAAGCTGAAAGCCCCAAGACGAAAAGGAACAAAAAAA